>JAHPZR010044469.1:0-18616 GCA_019787425.1 Platygyra sinensis
ATGGAAAGGTGTGTTTTTCAAGGTCGAGAATTTCTTTAATTTCGCGCTGTGAATGAATAAAATCCGTTCGCCGGCTAGTTGTACGCGTAAACTTTTGTGTTTGTTCTATGGAGTTCTGTAAGAACACTGTTTACTCCGGTATCGAGCTGTTAATTTGTGAGTTTGCCAAACAATCAGGCTTAATCATAACCAAAACCTGTTTTTGATAGTTTATTGTTGTTCTGCTCGTTTGGCTAGTTTGCAAAAGTTTTTGTCTGACGCGTACGAGTAGTTCATTTGCATAGTGCAGCGCGTGCACTTTCAAGTCCGAGCGGTGTTTTCAGATTGTCAAGCAAAATCGTGAAAAAGATTTGTTTCGTCGTCTTTTGTGCTGAGATACTACAACAATTTTCACTAGCGTTCGCCAAAAGACTACTAACATCATGTGTGTTTCTTCTTTCTTTCGCTGCGAAAATAAAATAGACAAGGAGTTTTAACTCAATCGAAATCTTTATTCGAGTTTTGATTACAAGCGTCATCGTAACTTTTCTGATTATTTCTGCTGTTTTCACATATTTTCAGCTAAGCTTTTAATATGTTCTCAAACATTAATCAACCTTAAACATTAGAGATATTATATGAGTTCGATATACGTTTCACACCAAAGTGCGAAGTCCAATTTGTCATGTTTTACTAGCTGTGCAAAACACGCATCGGCGGGCGCTCCAGTACTCATCGACAACAGACAATTTATTGGATTTACACAAACAAAACTAAGCAGCATCTACGGACATAAACCTATTGTCACTTATTGGGCCTAAACGCTGCTATATCCAACTAGTTCTTTTTTCTTCTGTGTTATGGAAAAGCTGTTAATCTTCTTCATATGTGAAATTTAGATTGGAGTAATGTGAAGTTGTCGTAAAAGGAGCAGCGTAACTCAACTTGGTCAGAGATAAAAAGCAGGACATACCTAAATTAGGCACCGTCTTCACTCAGACTGGAGCAACTTACGGCGGAAATACTTAATCAAAATTCCAACAGCCATGAAGGCGTTGAGTGATGGGCCAAAAGGATCCAAAAGCATAAACGATTTCGGGAATTTCGGACGCCATTTCCCTGCGCGACATCCGCGAAAATCCTCGCAGCAATGTGCGCGCGTGTGCCGCAGGCGATGGCGCAAGTTGTTCTAAAATAGAAAAATTGTCCCATATCATGGCGCCAACCCCAATATTAGAAATGGCGCGCGCTTACGGTCTCCGTCCCCGATTATGGCTCCTGATATCAGTTTAATACAGAAAAACTGTGTCTGAGTTCCTCTAAGTTCCAGTTTTTTTTACGTCATAGGGGTTAGTAAAAGAAAATCTGTACCCCGCCTGTCCTCTTCGATTCTCATGGCCTTGTTTCTGCGCCGGTAATATTAATCTACCACTTTGTCTCTTAAAAAATTAAATGCGGCATGATCGTCGTTAGACTGTGATTTTTAGTTACACCCCCCCCCCCCCCTGTCCCCCTCCAACTCCGTTAATAACGGCAACAAATTAAAACACACGCTTTGATGTGACACGTATACTAGTGGACAGATTAATTTACCTACTGCGCGATGAAAAATGACGAAACCTTTCAGTTCACTTTTTTTAATTATAGCATTCAGACTTCGGACTTCAAATGACATACTGTATTAAGCTTGAAAAAAGGAACTTGATTTCATGTTGTGGTTAGATGCTGCTGATAACACTGTCACGCAGGCGAAGCGATCAAGGGAAATGTATTTTTCATTGCTCTTTGGCTGTATTTATTTATTTATTTTTAATTTTTTATTTATTCCGGGTATTCCGAATATTCCGAATTCCGGGTTCCGAATTGCGTCATTCCTGCTTTCCAACCTACCGATTAAAATATTTGCTGTGTGCATTCAAGCAAGACTTCTCAAACTTGAAGTATATCCTTCTCAGAAAATGCATTTTAAGTAAGAAGAAAAATTTAAAGCATCCTTCCACCGATTTGTTTTGTAGTATGAATTAATTTTCTCGTTTGAGTTTTGAATACAATATATTCCACATTAGATTTCCACAGTACTTTCGATTTTTTCTTTTCAATAGATAACTCTTTTGCTGTTCATTTGCATTTGCATTAATAACAAAACAACATTGCTAGCAATTTCAAACAGTCAAACTGGTGTACGAAACCAATAATGAATGCTAGATTAACTAAAGTCACTCTAAAGCACGAAAACTTGGCCCAAGTCGATCTTCGCTCAATATTTGACAATTCACCTCTCTGAAGCGCCCAAGACGCGAGTACGAGCGGCGTAAGTCACGAAAAGTCGACGTTAGGTATCTTTCAATGGCGAAAACAAAAGGCCATTAGAGTAGTACTATTGGAAGGGACTTTTAGAAGTCTAAGCTGCGCAATGATAGTATGTTTAAACACAGGTTCGATATATTCTTAGCTATTCACAGATTCACCTCCGAGCAACACCCTATAACCTCTCGATTTGCATCGGTGACCAAACAACATTTTTCCGAACAAAGGAGTTGTGTATGCATTAAGTTAAAAGAGAGAAAAGTGAATTGATGTTAAAAGTTACTTACTTCACTAGCGTTTCACGTTCGTTTTGGTCCTTTCTGAGACAGTCTGAGGGTTTCGTCTGTGGATTAGATACGATCTCAATCTATGTCCTCAAGGTAATTTCAATATATTAAAATTCTGAAATGGCTCAATGTAAAACAAAAGAGGTTGTTTATTCTCGCGCTACTCTCAATGGAATTATGTGTTTAAGGCCCGGTTTAAACGTTGCATTTTACATGCGCCGAATGGAATTGCCAAATAAAATGCATGTAAATGCGACGTCTAAATCATAAATGCGACATATTTCAATTCGATGCGAGTCAGTCGAATATTCGACTGATCCAGTCGAATATTCGACTGAAGTTTTCACAGTTGATTTAAACGCCGCATTTTACATGTGCCGAATCGAATTGAAATTATGTTAATAATTTATGTTTGCTTGAATGGGGATTTAACACACGTCGCTCGCGCTCAGCAATTTTATTCGGCAAAAAAATGCGGCGTTTAAATCAAATCAGCCGACCGTATTCATTCGAGTCGACTAAAATTAGTATTTGATTCGGCGCATGTAAAATGCGACGTTTTAAACCAGGCCTTAGCTCCAATTTACTCATTTGCAACATGACAGCATGTCACTCTTTACACTAGCATCATGTTTTATTATTTTTAAAATATTTTCTGCGGACATGCTCAAAAATCTAAACTTCGAGAAGAGAAAGTGACCTATGTCTTTAGGCCCTTTTTGCCCGTTTCCTTTTTCTCCTTTTCTTATCTTTTGGCTGTACATGTTGACCTTCTATTGGGCTTCCTTTTAGTACAATCCCAGACAGAGTATCATCGAGACGAGAAATTCTGGACAAAGAGTAGCCAAGGGAAATTTTGCTCCGAGTTTTCCACCTAAATTTAACATTTTCGTGCATATTTCAGGCTTGATTAACCCGTGTAATCACTCTGATTTGGGTATCACTGGAGATATCTCCTGAAGTGATGCCAATTTCGGTCGAAGGTGAAGACGTCAGACGTGGAACAAAGGCCAACACAGGGCGTCACGATCAGCATAGGTGTCAATGAGTCCTTTAAAGTAATTACTGTGGAACCATCTAAATTTTATTTCTTCATGTTATTCGTTTGTTATATAACCTCAGTAAAGTATGCTCACTGTTCAATCATGCAGCTCGTGCTTGGTTCACGGCAGTTGGATGCTGAATCTGATTGGCTTATTGTAGCGCGCGCATTTTCCTCTCCTTTGTTATGTCACAACGCAAAACACTTCATTCGCAAACAGAGAAACGTCTTGTTAGCCGTATCCGATATTTTGCTCGAAAAGTTCAGCGTAAACAGTTCAAATGGGTTTAGCTTGGAGTTCTTGTAAGTCGAAGAGAAAAGACAAAAAGGCTCACAAAAGGTAAGTTAAATTTTGATTCTGCCCAATCGAGTTTTTTCGATTTGAAAAAAAGGCCAAAATTCAAAATGTTTCCGACTAGTATCCCAGGAAGCACATTTGACTTTTGTTGAAATCAAAGTGCCTGGTATTTGAAAATTATGTTAAGGAGTCGATAATGAACTCTTTGTGTCAAACAGAAAGCTGAGAAAGCAGTTAAAAGAAGCACAAGAGTGTATAACTGGTCTCCAGAAACAACTGCAGCTTGAAATTGAGTAAGTTTGTTATTTTGTAAATTGTTCGGATAGAAGCCTACTGCGGCAAGTTTAACTACACAAAGGGCATTTCTATGTTTATCTTTTTCTTTGTCTGTTTGTTCCTCGTCAAAAAAGTCATTCTAGACTGCAATCCCAAAAGTCAAGAAGACGAGAAGGGACCGGTAAGAGATAGGATGGGGCGCACACGAGAACAAAACTTTCGCCTCAATCCCTTCTCGCCCTTTTTGCGTCTTCCGTTCGCCAGGATGAAGGATCACCAAACCTAAAAATAAAGATCAATTGCAGTTTATCACTCTCCTTCCCAGAGCTATATTTGATTTTTCTATTCCAAGCCCCCTCGATTAAAGACACCGTTGGACGCTGGGGACGATTAAAAGAAGTGCGAGAACACGTCTGACTTCTAGCTTATGGTTCTTAGATGATGATCTCCTCGCTTCTCTCTTATCATTTCAGTGTAGGAAAGTAGTGTGACATGAGAGATAATTTTTCTTCTCTCGTGCATAAATTAAGGTGCAAATACGCAGTGTAATAAAAAGCGGTTCTCTTTCTTTTCATATTTCTGTAGGTCAATCGATCAATACCAAAGTGACTCATTTCCTGACACTGAGACAGCCAAAACAGATTGCATAGTGGCTGAAATGGAGGAAGAGGTTCAAGCATTGGAACGAAAGCTTTCCCTTGAGGAAATTGCAGCTAATATAACCGACGAGCGATGTAATTTTCATGACAGGAACTTCAGGTAAGTGTATGTTTCTACTAAATCAATTAAACTCTTATTTTAAATGACAACTGTTGCATTATGACACCTTAAGGAGAAACAAAAAATGCCATTGAAAAATGGCGGCCACGCAAATTTAGGTACATTGTTCCTCCAAATCTTACCGTACCGCTATTAGGCTTGATACTACTTTTTTGTGATAAAAAAAGTAATAAACACGATTAAACCTTCCTAGTCACTCTTGGCAGTCGTACTTAACATCCGTAACGCAATGTTTCCTACACGCACCAATTACCACTTCCTTCAACTTCACCGAGCTGTAAAGTTATCGAAGTTTAATTGCCTAACCTTTTTGTTTCTATTTCTTTACAGACTTCTCCAGCAAAATGAAGTTAGCCTTGATAGGCAGAGTTCAGCCTGTGAAACAGACGTCCTAGCGGCGTTAAAACTAAAACAGGAAACTTGCCAGTTTGGTCAGTTTCTACAGGCAAATCCAGTGGAAAAATGGACTGTCTGCTCTCTTCCTAATCTTTACTTCTGTGACTTGTAAACTGAAGTCTTATGAACTTTCGTGTAAGAACAAAGGAAAGGAATTCTTTGTAGGGAGAATCAGTTTGCTTTATTTTGATGGAGATAAATTTGATGTAAATGTGTAAATAATAGTATTTATTAAATATGTTCAATACGACGAATTATAAAAGTGTTTCTTATGTATCGCTTAGTACAGCGAAAGGCTTAATTACATTATATCGGAAAACAAGAGATGGACCAGACTCGTCAAATGTGATCAGTTGATCGAGTATTTCATCAAGATGGGCGCGTACTTGCTCTTGCCACACACGAAGTGAACATTGCACTTGGCACAAGCGCAAACTGGCGCTTGTTCAATGATTGAAGAAAGCAATTTATTAAAAAAGAAGCAGCTGAAAATGTTTCATAAAAATCGCAAAGATCAAATTGGCGCAAGTCTAGTAGCAGAAATACTAGATAACCCAAGGATTATATGACAGTGAGATCGTGAATTTGGAGCGCGCTAGTCAGATTATCCAAGGGTATTCCCTTATACTATATTGTGACGTGAATGAATCAAATACTGGATATATACACACTAAGTTTTTTGCCAGCTGATTTTGCCACCTGAGATAACTCGTTATGTTTTTTCGCATTGGCGCAAGAGATCCCAAGAGTCCACCTTAGTAAAAAGAACGCTTGATCACAAGTCATTTATTTTGTGACTTAATGTAGGTTTTCAGCAGGTGCCCAATAAGTCATGATGGCCTGTCCAACTTGTATCCGAACACATTCTCGTCCCTAAAGCCCTAGTTTTCTCTAATCACGAGTTGTAACCAAGAGAACGTCAGGTTTGTCATATTTTCAGACTTTTTCCAGTTGTTCTTTCTACGAAGGATTTTTACAAGTGTTCGTACGATTAACGCCACTGAGCATAATCGATTCAAAGACGTGTCCGTGAACAGAAAAAATGATTGTATTGATTTGCACGGCTCAGAATCATAACCATATAAACGAGCGAAGGATCGTGACAGTCTGGCGTACACTTGCCATGATGTCATTTGCCTGTGTTTCAACCCTGCTGCGGCGAGGCCGACTAATCAATCGCCCGACCGACATATATAAAAGGGTAACGCTTTGGAGGTTGGGTCGGAGCCCGGCTAAATTTAAAACTTTGTTTGTTAGTACCTTCCCCGTGGGTACAGTTGATCGAGAAGACGTACCGTAGTGGTTTCTTTCTTCTTTCCTCTCCTCGCTGAAACCAGAGAATGAATGGACTTAATTTGGAAATAACTCAGTGGATTAACAAGGAATTTCAAAATGAAATAAATGTAACGTAACTTTCTGAGTTTGAAGTTTATGATGTATACCCGGAGACAAAATGGCATGGGATGAAGAAAAAAAAAAGACTTTTTACCCGCTTAGATTTTAAAACACGTTTCATAGTAAAGATGTTTTCTGCACTCCCAGCCTTCTAGCTCTTTAAGACTCGGAGTCATATCAGAATTTCGATATATCAAAAATTACTTTAGTCGTGAAAAAAGATCGAAAGTCCACATTTCCATTCGCGGTTAGCATATAATTTAATACATAGATTCAGCCAAGCCTAAAAGCGGAAGTCCTGGGCCTAATTGTTCAGAGCCCGATTAAGGACATTCGCGCTATTTGTTTCTGCGCATCTTTACTGTGCACCAAAATTCACACGCCTCAGTGCGAGCTAAGTGATCAAATCAACAATGATAGGCAGATGGTCATTGCTATAGCTTTGCCTGGTTTAATGATCTTGGACGTTCGGTGACTCCTATTTCGACTATTTTTAGATGGATCATTTCTTCTACTTTCTTCTACCGTTGGCAACATTACAAATTATTACGCAACAGATCCAGTTCTACCAACTATGACTAAGATCGTTAATTTGCCTCCTTGGACTCACCTTCGATATTTTTAACTATAAACCCCTGTAGACCATGCGGCCTAATTACGTGCGCCAATTTTTCAAGTGATCAGGGTAGTTTTCCACACGCTTTATCTTTGAAACGAAGTCGGTGACCCCCATTTTTCTGCATGTCTGTTACAAGTAACTCATTATATGACTGCAGTAAAATTTAAGAAAAAACCTATCGACTGGAAAATTTTCGCGCGAACGTCCTTAACTGAGCAAACCCAGGATAAGAGAGAAGGTTGATTTGAGTTTTGTAACTGTTGCGGCGAGGTTACTTGTATATTGTCGAGTTTGAAGAATCTCGGAGTACACAAAACAAAGGAGATGAAAAACATTGCATTATTCGGTGAACTTTTAATCCTGGGTTAGCGTTGAACGGCTTTCGGCGTAGTCCAGTCCCTGGACTCTCCTTTCTTCCCGCCGCCTATATAGGGACTGAACCCGGGCGGACGAAAGAAGAGTCCAGGATAACTTGCATGCGCATGCTCAGAACGCCGCCATTTTTTCCCCCCAAATCGGGGGAAAAACCATATTTGGAAGAACTTTCCAGATTTCGCTTGTGGCGCGATTTTCTGAATAACAATATACAAGCAACAATTTCTGCATTCAGATTGGTTAAAAACATGTCCATTAAACCTACATCAGTGGAATTTCACTAGTGCCACGGTAAACCACAGTCGATTTGTCTTTTACCACAATAATATCAAAGATAACGAAAGAAATCTTTGCTAAGATTTGTTGACAATTGAAAACACCGACTCGGGCTTGAAGTGCACGCGCTGCATTATGCAAATGAGCTACTTGTACGCGTCAGACTTTCCTTTCAAAAACTTTTGCAAACTCGCTCAACATGCAGAAAGGATACGAAAAAAATGTTTGGGAAAAGAGTAATGACGCGTACTCGTTCTTGATAAGAGTACAGACCATGATAAAATTTTATGCTTTTATTTTTTGTACCACAACATCAACGTCAAAGAACTTGATGTATTTTTTTTCAGAGCGCGAGCTGAAAAAGGCATTGCGCAACACATTGACGCAAGCGGCGTGGTTGGGACCTGGTAATTTTTGATTGGTTCGTTCTGAGCATGCGCATGCAAGTTATCCTGGACTCTTCTTTCGCCCGCCGGGTTCAGCCCCTATAGGCGGCGGGAAGAAAGGAGAGTTCAGGGACTGGACTACTTTCGGCGCTGTTTACAAGTTAACCTGACATGAGCCCGCGATCCGATCGAAAACCAGCAGCGGTAAACGTCAAAAAACAAGTGTCCCCGATGAGCTCCAAACTTGAGGCCGCAATGTGGTCACGTGATGGAGTGGATCTTTGTTTTGACAAGTGTCAATTGACCGTAACGGACCGTAACATCAATTGAAGGACGCTGTAAACCCTATGAAGCAAGGTTGCATGTCTCTGTCAACCTATCAGCTGGAAATTTGAGGCTAATCCACCACACCATAATGTTCTACGGTTAAAAGGGGTAAGTTTCCAAAGAAACTGTGGTGCTGCGTCAGTGGGAGTATTACAAGATAATTTGAATTTATCACCTGAGTTGATAATGTGAATTGGCCACCGCAAAGAGATTCGAAAGCTGACGTTTCCGATTCGCTCCGACGAAGGGCTAACGCTCGAAACGTCAACTTTCGAATCTCTTTACGGTGGCCAATTCACATTATCAACTCAGTTGATAAAACCAAATTATCTTGTTCTACACGGTTAGCCTGAATATAAAATTAGTCAGGGTAGCCTAAACAGCACTCTGGTTAGCCCGAATAGCGTTTCGGTCAGCTTAAGTTAGCGCTGACTTGGAAATGCTTGGCTCTTTGGTAGGGTGCAATTCCTGTCTTTAGCTGCATGTAGCATAATAGAGACATGACCGACACCGGAAACCGCGCAAGAAAAACTTCTGGCACCCAGGGTACAAGTTGCAGGATTATGGCTGTTGTCATAGGCAACTTCGCCGCCGTCGTCAGCATGTGTACGCGCCCAAGAGCAATACCGCTAGCCATGATAACCATGAGAAAATCCATTCATGGGTTTCCTTTTCTTTCCTGTGAGGTTCCGCTTGGTGACCCT
The DNA here is from genome assembly GCA_019787425.1 of Platygyra sinensis. NCBI lineage: Eukaryota > Metazoa > Cnidaria > Anthozoa > Scleractinia > Merulinidae > Platygyra > Platygyra sinensis. The sequence continues at coordinate 9,448 of JAHPZR010044469.1, forward strand.
TCGGGCCGCCGGAGCTTCGCTAAAAATTTGGTGAAGACAAGATTTCTCGTGACTTTTGAGAGAGTTGAACAAATTTTGTCAGCTTAGTGCAGACTGGCTTTTACCTTGAATCACAGTAACCAAAGCCTTCCTTTTCGAGCCGAACCGGAGTTGCCTCTAAAACAACTCTCCTGTCTAGTAGCATCACTATGATTTCGAGACAGCTCATTTACATTTCCTTATACCCCTCCCATATGGACAAACTGTCACCACTCCCACCACCAATGACGACTTACCTTCCTCCCTCTGGGACAAATCAACCAGTCAAACACCCGTACAGGATGCTAATTTCTAATACAGGTTTCCGTAACAAAAAGGCGGCAAAAAAATCATTTATTATTTAAATGCATCTTTTTGCCTTTTGTGTACCTCACAAGAACTTTCTTTTAGCCAAAGGCCTAAATATTCTAACGTTCACAAAAAAGGATAACGCCAGGAAGTTTAAGAAACCCAAAACAGCAACGGGTAGGGGAAAGTTGCAAAACAAAAGTAGGAATGAGGTGTACAATGGCTGTGCACGTGCGTTATAGTCCTTGGTACATTTCTTAGCTATCCTCGGCAGAACAACGTGAAATGACCACACCCGACGTTGTCTGGAGAACGTGAACCACGACAGCTAACATTTTAAACGCCCATCCCAAGTTAACAGTGTGTTCCATATTCAATTTCGAGATATTTTTGACAAAGAGAAACAAACGAAATGGACTTCAGAGTAACGTGAGAATCGTAAGTAAAAAAGAAATTCATTTTTCAATCAACGTTGTTCTCGGCGTCGCCATCGTGGTTTCTTAACTACCTACTATCCATTGCAGTGAGAGGTACTAGAAGGTATAGCTTAAATCATAACAATGCTTGTGCCAACCGCGTGTTTTTCTTTCACGGACTGTGGAAAATTTACAGTACGCGTTTGTGATACGCTTCCCTGATGAGTACACCTTGTGACAGAGTGATGGAAAAAGTTGGAATTTCAAGCCATCTCAAAAAATCCTGGGTATACTAGTTTTGAAATCGTTTAATAAACTACGAATGATTTGCGCAATCACACAAGCGTCTTAAGGTCATAACAGCAACACTACGAACACTGAAAAATGTACTCTCAGTTTGCACACACGACATATTTGTAGCAACGTATTTCCACACATTCTAGATTTCCCCTCGACGGGTAAACAGAGTGATCACCTTTTTCATGAATGCCTACTTTACAAAGAAAACCGCCAGCGTGTTAGGGCGAGGGCAAAGAACTACTTTGGTTGTTATGTCGCCGGTCTTCAGACATCTGTTCGTCACTGAGAGGCTGGCTTAGTAACATGACGTCAGCAGCGTCATAATGGCGAGATGACGTCACATCTTACATTGCGCTTGGCCTATGGCATTTCTAATAGGGCAGTTCGAAGGTTTTTTGCACTCGGATAGCACTTCTGTTCAAAATGAAGGACAGGTTGAGCGCCCCATTGAGACCACAACGTAACTGTGTAGTCTTCAAAGTCTATTCTAGAAAACATGTTTTGTTTGCCCGTTGGTCAAGTCTGACGTGCAGACATTTGTATTCTACTCATTGTAAAATCCGTAAGTTGTCGAATGGGCCGTGTTACTTCTAACTTAGCTCCTGCTTAACAGTTTCTCAAACGCACCTTCCGTGATTGGCACAGAAAAATGACACTCCATATAAGGCATTTCAGGATATCACGTGAACATTTGAAACGCGTTACTTAAAGAAGCGAGATCCAATGTGCAGTAAAGAAACAACCTATCACCAGCTATGTACACATTGATCAAAGAATAGGGAACTAATTAGAGTTACGTAAGAAAAATGCCAGTCATCAAGGAGGTTGTCTGAAACTGCTTTAAACAAGGCGGAACGAAAGATAAATTCGCGTTGGAAAGTTGGTATAATTAGTGATCTTCTCCCGCAGCGCCAAGTTGCTTCAGCAGGGCTCTTCGTCTGCTTTCCAATTCACTTTCACTCTCACTCGAGGTGGTGTCCCATCCGGTCTGGAAGAAAAAACAGCAAACGGGCCGTCAGTCCACCAACCCTTCTTTTTCACTTACCTAACAAGTTGAGCAAACTGTTTCAAGTGTTAAAACGTTTTTTACTTTGTGTACCAATTGTGACATATCAGTTTTGAGAGGATCCATGTGGCTTTCACATGTCAGCACGAACTTTTTTAACCAAACTGTAAGGCCTGGTGTGGATAACAGCTCTTTTCAAGTTGAGTACATTACTACATCACTGAGTAGTGTTAGTGTTTCCGCACGACACAGTAAAGCTGGGCTACATACAAATCTTATATTGTTACCAGATAACGGTAAGGTGATTGACAGGTATGACGTCACTAAGATATACGAGGGTAGCAGGTACGCTAATGGGGAACAAAGGTAATTCCTCAGTTTGTAAACTTTGACAAGCTATCTTTCATCACCACCAGGGAAAACTTATTTTTCCATTGAACTTCACTCGGAATCTGACTACCCCCAATTGTCGTTTTCTTTTCAAACCGAGAACTTGTGGACATTCACGTGAGAATTGCCACTAATGTGTAAGCGTCTCCGTTATATGATAAACCCTCTTAAATAATCAACCTACTGAATAATTTAAACGCTGCCCCAGTTATTTAAAATGATACACCTGATAGGTTAACTATAACGACTCATCTGACTCGACAAAGAGAAAAAACAAGCTTTCCAACAGAGGAATCACAAAACAAATTAAACAGTGCTTTAATTCCACAAACTGTTACAAGCACGTTGGGTTAAAACAACGGGCAGCTTATTCAAAAATAAATTACAAGTCATCAATAAATTAATAACCTGATGAATCCATCTGTTTCAAAATATATAACTTTTCTTTCAATTTTCTTACAAACAATATTAATCCAATTTAAGAGGACGAAAAGAACTGGAATCCATCATCAATGAAAATTGAATTAGAAAAAGAAGAAACTGAAAATCGATTTGACCAGAAGCGAGTCTGATCCCCGTCTGCCAGGTCTTCTCTTTTTTGTTTGTTTGTTTTTTTTTTAAGGGAAACAAGTTCAGTTTACGGGAGACCGCCTTGTCCTGTTCGGTTGGGTTCCTTATTTGTCCAGTTAGGAACATGACCACTCCTGGAAAGTGACGTTAGCTCGTTGCCAGGGAAGACATTGTGTCACTCAGCAATATCCTATCTGGATGACTGCTTCAATGACTGGTACTTATCCCCCCGGGATGTTTGAGCTTTGAAATTTCAGAGTTGAAATGTCGGCCTTTGAAATAACACAGCTCTCGTTAACGATTGCTAATACTCGCAATCACGATTACTTTTCTACGTTCTCATAATCACCAATTCCTCTTTCTTTCCGAATAGTTCTTGAGCAAGACCTGTCGTAAAGATTGAGAAACATGCACTATGGACTGATCATCAAGGTGATCGTGTCAGCACCTTATCCTGAGATTTCTTGGACTTCTCCTTGGCTTTTTCAGGCTCCCTATCCTTCTCCCTCTCCTTGTCCCGGTCCTTGTCCTTGTCTCTATCTCTGTCCCTTTCCTTGTCACGGTCCTTCTCTCTGTAGTCCCTTTCTTTCTCCTTTTCACGTTCTCTGTCTTTCTCTCCTTCTCTGCCGCGGTCTGTTTCCTTGTCCTTTTCTCGTTCTCTGTCTCGATCACGCCGGTCCCTATCTTTCTCCTTGTCCTCCTTCTCTCTGTTATATCTCTCCCCTTCAGAGTCATCAGAAGGCTGGAAATCGAGAGGACAAGCAAGTTAAAGATTGACTGTTTTTAAGACAAAATGACTATTTTAATACAACAATCACTCGACTACTCAAGCTCAGCTTAGGTCAGCAAAACACAGTGAACTCTTATTAAACATCCCACTGTAAAAACTGGAGGTTGCCCGACACTTTTTTTTTTCCTTTCGGATCAAAGCACTTTTTACAGTCAAACCCTTACTAAGCGGTCACCCTCCGGAAATAGCCAAGTGACCACTTAATAGAGGTTGACAGTTTAAAAGAGCTAATCAAAATTAAGCGCATTATGGGGCAAAAAAATTGAACTAGAAAACAAAAGTAAGCGCACAAAAACCTTGAATATAAGGAATCCATGCAATAGCTCACAGATTTTATAGTAATGTTGTTCGTCGTATATGCCTTAAAGAGGGTAATGGAACATTTTGGCTTCTCATTAACATGAAGTGAAAAAATCAGCCATGGTCGACGTCTGTGACTTTGGATTGCATAACGTAATTTGGTGAAGAAAGTCACTGACTTTGTTCAGCGCGAACAAAAGTTCTTCGTGACCATAAACCTGTGCTCCGGTTGACCACCTAATGTAACAAGGTGACCGTTTAACAGAGGTTAATTATAATAAAATTAGCCAATTGGGAAGTCCAAACGGTAACCGTGTCCGCTTAATAGAGGTCACCGCTAAATGGAGGTCAAATATACAGTAAAAACGTGAACCGAATTTCGGGAGTGCGAATAGTGAACTCTTAACAGGGAGTGACCACTTAACATAGGGCCACTTAATAGAGGTTTGACCGTACATGGTTATGTTTATACATGTGGTTAACTAATCTGTTCTTAGCTATATAGCAAGAGAACTTATGTTACTTTCCTGTTTCCAGATGGTATAGATGACACCATGATCAGGACTTACCGATCGTTGCCGTTTCTTCTTTGATTTCTGAAATTTCAAATACAAAACAAAGCAAGAAGCCTGAGATAAGGAATATTGGTAAAGGTAAAGTCTGCGTTCGAAACTTATGACCCATTTAAATCTATTTTTCCGTTTCTTTCTGACACACATTACCAGCAATTGAGGGATTTAGTATGTTTCGGGTAAATGTCTCAACGGAAGTCTAAATTCCCTCAAATAGATTCATAAACAAAGGGAGAATGAAGAATTCCTATACTGACTTTGGGTGTTGATGGGCAGCGAAAACCTCACCTTCTTGTGTTTTTTCTTTTTTGTCGAACTGACCTCTTTTTCTGGCTCTGAAATAAGCATAGTAAGTAAACAACGGTAAGCGGAAGAATATTTATTGGTGAAAGCCAAGCTAGTAGAATGCAGAAAGTTGCATGACATGATGTCACGCATGTACATTAAAAGTCACGCTAACCTGATTCTGAGGCAGATGACTCTTGTGATTTAGAGCGTGACCGCTTGTGGCGTTTCTTTTTGTGTGATGATGTCTTTTCTCTAGGTAACTCTTCTTCGGATTGAGATGATTCCTGCGCATGGTGAACAAAGCAAATCAATTAACAATTAGATTATGAGCTCGAGATTTCTATGAGGTGATCGTTGATGAGGCCGAAGGCTGAATCAACTATCTATGTGATTGTTGATGAGGCCGAAGGCTGAATCAACTATCGCCTCATAGAAATCGAGAGCGAATAATCTAATTGTTTTAGTAGAATTCTAACTGAAATTATAACGCATAACGGTTTCTAATGATTTTTCCACGCCTTATTGAACAAAGTTGCACGTATCGAACTGTCCTAGGCAAAGTTGCAGTTGTTTACGCGCGTACCCGCTTTTTTCAATATTTTCCAGTTTTTAAAGTCAAGAAACCGTAAATGTGCTTCTTTTAGTCTTCTCAGGAATTTAATTACCCGTTTACATCCTTCCAAAAATTCCTTCCTTCCTTCCTTTCGGAAAAACTATAAAAACACTGTGCTCTTATGGCTGATTGTATACGAGTAGCTCAGCCAATCAGATTGCAGCATTTGCATAAGTATACTAGTAGAATTCTACTAATTATAGTTAGATCCCGCTAATTCAAACGCGGTTATTTGAAATGTTCCGTTATTTCGAAATCTAAACAATTTCTCTTTGATTTGCCTTTCAGTCAGTTACTATCAGCTATCTTGAACTATTTTCCGTTTCACCTGAGTTCGAAATAGCGGGGTCCAACTGTGTTTATCCCTTACTGACAAAATATAGACTGCAAATGAAAACACAAAATACCAAGCAAAGCTTTACTCTCATTTTAGTTTTCAGTTTCTTTGGCATCAAGTTGTTTCGTAAAGCACGGTTTATTGGAGAGCCTGGAATTACTGATTAACAACAACAACAACAAATCAGACAAAAACAATCAGTGGAATTGCAGACAACAAAGTAATTTAAATTTCTCCTTTTCATTAAGACAAAGACGCATTTGTAACTTACCCCACTGGGTGAGCGGGATCTTGATCTTTTCCTGTGTTTCTTGGTCTTCTTTGCTTTCTTGTGTGATTTTGAATGATTGTGCGTACACGCCTAAAGTATAGGCACAGTAAAATACGTGTCAGACGCTGATGCTGGTAAAAACAGCCCAGGGCAGAGAAAACTTAAAAACGGCACTGAGCCGGGTGAGTATAACTGTTAGCAAGAAAAGCAAAGCTGATCGATTGTAGCGAAGTGGTTCATGTTCAATACCACGATTATAAAACGGAAAATATGGAAGAACCGTTCAGGTCAAAATTGTAAACCTACCTCAAGTGAACTAACATGTTCATTGAACAGTCTTATTCGCTCTGATTCCACTGTTACCGCTGCGAAGGCAGGATCCTCTTCGAGTCTTCCTCTCACCTTTAAAAGAAAACATTTTCCAACACTTTTGAATTTAAGAGGGGGAAATAACCGATCTGGTTTCCTGGTCAGTGGAGATTTAAACTTTGCAACATTAGGCAGAAAGAGGCTTATCATATATTAATCTACCCTTTTTTGGTCGAGCGTCCTCAGTAGTATCGCATTTGACCATGGTTTCAACATCTATACGTGCGCATTAAAAGAAATAGTAATAGCCGGTGAACACTCCATCGAGACTTACCTCTTCCCAAGTTGATTTTTCATCGATCACAGGGCTGCAAGATTTAAGGAGTTGCTTAAAGGAACTTTCTCTTCTCCTTTGCTGAATGGTGAACAACAAAATACAAGGAATATTATATGTCAATGACAAGCAAACAACAACAACAAGTAGCATAATAAAACAGTTGCGTTATGTCAAGAGGCATGGTGGCCTAGTGCAGCGCTGGAGTCCAGATCACCTGGTCTAGGTTTGTGGCTTAGAAGGGGTAATTGTGTTGTGTTCTTGGAAGAGACACCATCCCCCTTCTCCCACTCCACCCCTCTACCCCCTACAATCACCAAAGTGGAAAAGGACTGGTACCCATTTCCTCTCCTGGTCGGGTGGAGAGAGGTACGAGGGAGCTCAATTCCTGACATTTTATAAAAGCTAAGAGAAAGCTCAGGAGCCACGAATAACAAAGTCATGGATGCAAAGAGCAGCAGATTCCCTATTGGTGCGTAAACAATCCAACACTTGGTAAATTCGACTTCACAGTGACAGTAACATTATTACTTTAAAGTGTCTATAACCCCAAGAATTGTTTTTCACTTAGTGAAATCTTTGTATTGAGTTAGGAGAAATATCGCAAAAATGTTTGCATTTGGTTGAAATCCGAATTTTTTATGATTTTTTTGAGTGTCCTTTGAAGCACGACCGAGCAAACGGGAGAATGGGCCTAGTGACGTCATTCCAGGCCTTTGCAGGCGTCGCTTCGGTTGTTGTACTTACGGGTTTGGTGTTTGCAGCGTCAAGTATTTTGTCTAAGGAACGTCTATTCAAGATCAAAAAACTTGTAAAATCGTATCTCTTGATAATGTCGTCCAGCGATGCTAGCTTTGACTCTAGCTCGGGTTCCGAGACCGCAGGAACGGAGGTAGAGTATGACTTAGAAGTCGAGGTCATGTCAAACGCGAGGCAACAAAAAGACACCTCAGATGATGATGAACCGGAAGATGTCTACGCTATCGAGCCTTTAGCAGACGAGAACTGGCTAGCTCAATATGAGGCAGAAAGAAAAAAAAGAACAAGAACTCGAAGAGAAACTATGCCCTGGATGTGCCCTTTTCCTTGTTTGGCCTGTTGTTGCATCCGAAAACAACGCATTTATCTGGAATTTCCTTTCTTTCTGCGGAAGCAAAGATTGTCCCAAACTAGAAAGCGATCAATGGCCTGGAATGACGTCACAAACTGCGCTATACCCAGACTTCTTTAAGTGATTCTGCTGCTCGGTCGTGTTTTGAAAAAGCGCGCGTTTTTTGAATTTTGAAATTCATAAAAAATTAGGGTTTCAACCGAATGCAAAAATTTTGAGGCATTTTTCCTAATTCCATACAGGGATTGCACTAAGTGAAAAACATTTTTGGGGTTATAGGCACTTTAACAAAGTTACCTCTCTTTCCTCTTTTTTCATTCTTTCCTTCTCCCTTGCTTCAGCTTTTTCAATAAGCTGCAGCAGAAAAAAAAATGTATACATGTATTACAAGTGGCTGGTGCCTATAACAGGTTCAAGCAATGGCCTGGGTCACTGTATTGTTTTCTTGGACGAGACATTTTATCGTGATTGTTTATCTTCTCACCCAGGTGTATTGCTAACTAGCAAAGTGTACCACAAGTTGAAACTATTGACACTATTGGCTTCTGTTTTTTTTTTTTTGCAATTGACTTGCACCTGAATGGAAGTTAAGGCTGGGTTCTGTCCTGGTGTACCGCTTCACAAGGGAATAACCATTGTTATTTCTTTGTTTAGGAGTCATTGGTTAGCTGTTGTGTATCGTTTGGTCTTATGTATCGGCTCTTGTGAACCGGTACATGAGGACAGAACCAAGGCTGGTGTCACTGAACCAATTGAGCTCGTTTGTTCTCATTACAAATCACGTTATAGACTTCCTATGCATAACAACAGTCAGGCAGGTTACAAATACAGTAAGGTTTCAAAAGCTGTAGTCAGTGAGCAGAAATATTGTAGAGCCGGAGCAAGATTGCATTATGTGCATCGACATTCACAAGTTAAAGTGGTAACTTCACATATTTTATAATAAAACACTCTAGGAATGTTCATATGAGTTTAACACTGAAGGCAGTTAATCAGACACATTCACCAGCAGCTGCTGACAGTAATAACAGACTTGTACTTACATGGTTGAAAGACATTTTAATGTTTCCAGGGTCCAATGTGTCGCTTCTGTGGTCTCCTTTCACGAGGTCATTAAACTCACTGAAGCCAGTATTTACATCAACTGCGTAATCACGATCCTGTGAAGAAATGTTAATATGTCATTACACATTGATCACCATTGATACTGTTGTGTTTATGCCACATATTGATCT
>JAHPZR010044470.1:0-22447 GCA_019787425.1 Platygyra sinensis
TTTAGTATAATGGAAACAATCTGAAAAGGAAGTGATCTGCCGAAAAAAAGTGGGGGTTACCGAGCATCCAACAAAAATAAGCGCAGATCAAGTTACTGCAAAGGTCATCAGCTCTATACTTTGTTAAGCTTCGACTCTGTGCGCACGCTTGAAACACGTGACGTGGCACGTGCCACGTCATGTTTAGCATGTGCACTAGAGATGCACAGTAGCAATGGGCGCGAACGTCTTTAGTGCCTATGAACTGAAAAGTAATTGCTGCTTATTTAAAAGGCTTTTCAACATTTTAGTTGCACAACTTATGATGTCATCACTTTCCTAATTTCCATAATACAAAAAATGTCAATATTTCTAAATGAAACAATATACCGGTACCTTAATATAGGAAATTAACAATGCACATTGACAACGCAAAGAAAATTAACATTACACTTAATTAACACTAATTTTTCTAAAGTTAGGTTTACATGCATTAAATTAACACAGATTTTTTCGATAAGCATCTTGCTCTATTACTGCGATTTTCATATCCTGCAAACTCGCACTTTACATTTCTGAATGCCAAACTGTGTTTTGGCATCAATAAAACCTTCCAAGACAAGTGCACCGATGTTTCTAAGTTTTTTTAAAGCCGAAAATTTGGTTTTGAAGCCTAACTAGACCCTATCAATTCAAAAGATCTTTCAAAGCCTCCGTGACACCACCAAGACGTCCTGTCAGATAGTGACCCTGAAGAGCCAGTAGAGGAGTCATGAACTAATACGGTTTTGTGATGAAATAAAGGTGCTTTAAATTAACAATGTTGTAAAATAGCGTGCCTTAAATTTACATCAACGTTAATTAAGATACATTAAATTAATGCCAAATCGCGTCAATAAAGTGCATTGTTAATTTCCTATCATAAGGTATTCCAAAAACGAAAACACCATTCTTCTGTGTTTCGAAAAGCCATATATACAGCAATAACTTTCAGTTCATAGGCACTTTAATAACAGTTGTTTAGATGTGTAATTGAATGGCTTGGTGCAAGACTGTCTTGAGTGACTTTTCGGGTGAGATATTTTTACCTTCAAAAGTGCCTGAATTTTTGCATGTGCTTTTCAATTTAGTAGAAAAACATTCCCCTGCACTTTTTTTGGGCTGGTTTGCACTTTGTTTCTGACAAAAATGAAGACACAATATCGAAGCGTGCACCATGAATGCAACAAAGTTGAACAATAGCATGTCAGCGGAAAAAAAAGATACAGGAAAATGTTTTTCTACTAAATTGAAAAGCACATGCAATAATTCAGGCACTTTTGAAGGAAAATTTCACCCGTAAAAGTCACTTACATGTAGATCAGTCTTGCACCAAGCCATTCAATTGTGAAGCCTGTCAAGACGTCATTTTAACGCAAAAAAAGCTTTTAAATGGCAAAGAAAGCACTTTGTTGGCTTTTTTGCGTGATGGAAAGCCAAAATAACGGTTGCACAATAGTAGAAGTGTTGAAGAAAAGGCACTTTTTTGTTAAAACAAAAGCGTCATTAATGTAGAATATAACATAGTAAATACACTGTTATAAAAAAAACAGTGAAAAAGAGACTTATATTAAGGATACTGTAGACCTTCAGAGTGCCTTTCGGAAAATGCTTTGTTTATGTGCTGCTTTAAAGAAAACCACGGTAAACTATATATCATTGGAAAGCTAGTAAACTGTAGAATCCGAAAATAACAATACATTTTGCAATTTTGGTTTTGATAGGCATGCACAAGCCTTTAAACGCAAAAATGATCGTATCTGCTAAACTGAATTACCAGCCTTTGTGTTACCACAGACATCCAGACTGTCTGAACATTATCAATCAGGAGATGATGGGCTAACAAAGTGTGCAAGGCTTTTTCGATATCTCAAATTCACCAGCTTTTACACCCTCTTACCTGATGAAGATTGGCAAATATTCTATTCACAAAGTTCAAAATAGATTTTCTCTGCAACCAATAGGAACATCGAAAAAGCCTCACACACTTTGGTGGTTTATCACCTGCTGAATGACACGGAGCGGTTTGTTTGGACGTACGTGATAACACGAATGCAGGTAATTCAGTTAAGCAAACATTGTCAGTTTTGCGTATAAGGGGTTGCGCGCACTTACTATTATAGCAAGTCTTTAAAATAATCATGTCTCCAGATTCTACATTTTACAAGCTTCACAGCGATATATACTTTGCCAAGGTTTTATCGCCAGTGATGCGGGTAGGAACGATTTTCCGGAAGACACTCCTGAGGGTCTACAGTACCCTTAACCCTGTGAAGGTGCCTTTCGAAGAACAAAACTGATGAATCCTCTTCATTGGTTTGGAAGTCAGTACAAAGAACATTCAAATTTTGCCACTAACTAAAATAGCAAAGGCTGCTGACACCTGCTTTCAACAAGCTATCTGTTTCCATTTATCTGGGCATGCTGAGAACGAAAACAAATCTTGCAAAAGATTTTGGTGGGATATTCAAAATTTTTCAGGTTTTTGAGTGCCATGACAGAACTAACAAAATGAAAATTGAACATTACTGAGTTACTCCTGAAACTGTTCTATATTCAGGGCAAAGAAATTCTAAACAAAAAGTACTATCAAGAAAAGAAAGAGAACTTGCAAAATGGCAAAGTGAGTCTTCGCAGAATATCGATGTAAGAAAGGAGGCTCCTGGACAAAAATAATAATTATGGTCATAAAATACCAACTGAATTTGAGCAGCAAGATTACAACAGCAGTTTCTGCTGACCTTATGGAATCTCCTTTAGGTAGCTGGCTGAAGAATAACCACATTACCATGGATATAATAATATTTTATTTCGGAACTGGCTCGAGTTAGATTCAATGCCTTTGTGATGTACAAATCCAGCCACGATTATAATTTGCTGGATATTGTTATCTCACACATTATTTCCTTCGCAGCCTGCTTGTGTCTGAGGTCTTTTATGAGGTCTTTTATGAGGTCTTTTATGAGGTCTTTTATGAGTTTCAAGACTTATTTCTATACTTTTCTATACTTTTCTGCCATCAAAAGTCCTAGACACTGCATTTTAATTTGAGTAAACACCTTGAAAACATCCAATATGCTTTCACAGGTGGAAAACAAAATTATGAAGTTGAAATAAAAAAAAAAGAACCTGGTCAATTATCTTTCTAAACCCTTTTCCTGAAGCTATTGTTAGTTTAGTTCAAAAGGTATTGCTTACTTCTAAATCAAAACAGGAAATTACACCCGATTACTCTCCAGAATTTTGTGGCAACATGGTACATGCTAAAATTAGACCCGAGTGAATAAACCAGTCATATAAACCAAGCATTGGTGGCCTGTTGGGATTTGTGGTTGGCAAGCTGAACACCTCAGCCTCGATACATAGGCTCATTGTGTTTGAAATAGACCAGTAATGAAATTTGACCCTACCCTGTTAATACTGTCAAATTGTTCCAGCCAGTTGGGGACCATGTTAACAGGGTTCCACCCTATCATTACTTTACAATTTTTTTTAGAATAGTCCTTTGTTTCGTATACATTATATGTTTTACCATATGCCAGAACAAAGGAAAAAAATGCCAAATTGTGCCAAAGGTGGAATTGAACCACAACAGTTATATGCAGCAGTTCAATTGCAGCATTTGATCATTCACAAATCTTCAGTGAAGCTTCCCCCTTTCACCACTTCCCTCTTATTCGGCTTTTATCCAATCCTATCAGTGCAATGGTTACCTGGAATGGCAGCTCATAGCTAGGTTGCACAAAATTTGCCAGCAATGGGGGTGGAATTCTATCTGGGTGTGTAGTGTAGTAACTCAATTGGTTAATAAGATACCGACATTACAGACATGTTTAAACACCTTGCCATGGGATAATCTTGAGCTGTTCCCTCAACAGTTTTTTTGGCATCAGTGTCACAATTTTCTTGGTTCTCCATTTCCTCATCTTCTTCAGATTCTTCCTCCTCCCTAAAACATCCAATGAAAACAATGCTTTTACTAGTATAACAAAATTTGTTTTGTACACAAAAATTTGCCCTGAGTATGTTTTGTACCTATGCCATCCTCCTTGTTGCTGTCTACTAGTCCTGTACTGCATAACTAGGACAGCTATGCTAGTGACACAAATTTGATGTAATATATCAAACACTAGAGACAGTGATTCATTGGGATATCCAAACACCAAGAAGAGAGTTGAAAGACGATGCCCAGCAGAGTATCTTTAACAAAATTCGAGGTATTTGGATAGCCGATGAAACACTGATATATCTTCTCAATCAAAACAAAAGCTAAGGAGTAAAAGGAGAAGTAAAATCACCAAAATCTATGCTAATTAGAACCGGGCATTTACATGTAAACCATCTTTGTTTTAACTTGATGAATTATTAATGCCTTTGAGAATGCTATTCACACACGTGGCTGTCCTGATGATGTAGTACATGTACATACAGTTGCAACACCTGACCAGCATGTGGGGAAAAGGGTTCAAATCTCACTCAAGGCAAATATTCTTTCAAACATAACTTTTTTTGTGGTATTGGTGTCAAGAATTCTCTTAGCCTGCACTTCAGAGAAAATAATTTATCACTGGTATTTAAAGGGGCTCAGTCACGTTTGAAAAGCTTAGCAAAACTTTTCAAATTCGTTGTTTGCAATCCGTGTCAATCTTCTCCATCCTTAACCATCCTTGTTCCTTTATGGTTTATTATTATCTCTTTGATGTTTTTCTATCTTTATAAAGTGTTATTTTTAGGTTTCCTTCAATTTAACGGTTATTTTTTCGATGTTCAAAATAAACTCAAGATGCCGTGACTGAGCCCCTTTAAATTCAATCTGTAAGGCATGCCAGGGTTCTTTCAGATATCTATTTTTTATTGCATAATATACAGGAACTGTTGCATTCGGGTTTTTACACTTGCAAAGATCTGATCAAGACTTTTATACATGGATCCCAAAATGCTGTGTTTATAGTGTACAAGCTTTAAATAGTACATCACAAATTACTTACTCTTCTTGTTCTTGCTCTTGCTTGATCAGTTCTGTAAAACAAGACAAAATCACACACAAATTAATGCCACAATACCTAACACCTTTAGTTATCATGAGACTTACTGTAAGTACACTGTGAAAAGAAACTGATCAACATGACACAAGCATGAGACAAAGAAAAAAATCTGAGTCCCTGTCAGGATTTGAAACCTTGACCTTCCGAACGCCATGAATGTTTGTCCAACTTACCCTTAAGTTCTGCCAATTCCTTTGGTATTGTCCAGGTTGATTCTTTTGTTTCTGTATTGTGGTAATATATCCTACCAGTGTCTGCCTTGTGCTCCTTCCAAGGACATGAATCAAGTTGAATCTTACAAAATGATACAAAAAAAATTTCAGTGACTATAAAAAACCAAGCAAAACAGACCATATCCAAGACAAGTGTAATATCACTTCATAAACACTTAGTCCCAGATTTATACATGTACCTCTCCAGGGGTCTTAAGTTCTGCTGGTTTCTGCCAAGTAGAAACTTTGGTTTCAGTGTTGTAGAAGTATGTTCTACCATCAGGTGCCTTGTGCTCTGTCCATGGGGTCTTCTTCTGCAAATATATACACAACCCAGTCAATAGCAACACCAAACGGTTTGTGCATTAGCTGAACTCTGGATCAAGAACTTGGAGTTGAGTCCTTGCAGGGTTCACTGCCTTTTGTTCTCTGGCAAGTCAAATTACTCTGGCAGTCTCTTGCTAGGCTAACAAAATCAATATGCCGAGCATGGAGTATGATGGACAGACATTTAACAACAAATAATATACATGTACTCTAACAGCTTGTGATTGAGGGAACAATTGATAGTGCAATGTAACAAGCAAAGATTTTCTATAGAATCAAACCTTTGGTGTTTTAGGTTTCTTCACTTTCTTTTTCTCCCTCTTGGCTTCTTCTTCCTTCTCATCCTGCTGTTGTTCAGGCTTGCTGACCTGTGTTGGGCTGTCTGTTGATTTGTTCTCTTCTTCTTGCATTTGTTTCACTACTGAAGGTGAGTTAGTTCCTCCACTAACAGCTGCAACTTGCTGTGGTCTCACAGCAGTAGGAACTATTGAGAGCAGACAATACTGAGAGTTAATGTAAGCCAAAGAAACTTATTTCTTTTAAAAACCTATGAGGACTACTTGCAAAATAATTCATTTCCCTGGTGACTTGTTCACAGGTGCAAAATAAAAAGAAATATTGCATGAAATATTTAGTAAATAAAAACAATTTGTTAAAATAAGGAGCTCTGCGACTGTGTCTTCCAAATTTTTGGCAACTAAAGATCAAGCAAGTGCTGCTAAATGGTGCATTTAGTTTGTCTGTTAATTTGCAAAGCGGTTGAAAACTTGAAACATTGCAGCTTTCATTGATGTTTTTCACAATAGAGAAATTCAATGATGACGCCTCATGCTTATTCATTCCAGAAATGTCCTTTGTTTATTCAGCAATGCTTCACATAAAGAAACTTAGGGCAATCCATAATAAAGGGACACACTTACGCATCTATATACCTATATGTGTATATCTGCATATATTGACATAGTGTATATGCAAAATATTTGCATATAAACTACACTTATGTATGCATAGTTTGTTAATTATATCTGAGCTGCACTGTACGTAACATTTTCAGCAGCAGGACACTAAAGTTCTTCACAACAAAGCAGATGGGCAGTTTTGGAATTGACCGGTACATTGGGTAAAGTCTCCAGATGAGCCAAGTTTCTCATCTGGCCAAAGCTTATGGTGGTTTCTGTATCAAGAAGTGGCTAGGGGTATTTCAATATACAGCCCACTGGATTGGATACCAGCACACCACAGGGTTACGTGTATGTGCAGCATTAAATTTGTCGGTAACCATTTTATATACTTGAGTGGAGAGAGGCACTGTGAAAGTAATATAGAAGTCTTTCTCAAGAACACAACCAAATGCAAGCAAATGCAAAATAGCATTCAAAATGTAACACCAGTGTGCACAACAAGATAAATGATTATCGTATGGAGCCAGCTTAATTAAAAGCTGTTAAATGGAATCAACAACTTGACCAATTTAACATCAGTTTGGCAGTTTCCTGGAGCAGAGTCAGTGGTCAGGCAAAATAAGGTGTCTCCATTCATCAAATACATGTAGAATTCTTTTAATAAGGTAAACGTTTTGAACTGTTGCCAGTGTTTGGTGGCCCCTAAGTTTGCAGGTTTGGTCACCAGCACAAGTATTTAAGGACGTTCGCGCCCAAAAAATTCCCACACACAGATTTTTTTTTTAAACTTGGACTGCAGGTAGAAAGTGATAAGATTAGATTAAAAACGTAAAAAAAATCGGGGGTCACCGAACTCGTTTTGAAGATAAGGCGCAGCTCAGACCATACCATTTCTAGGATTTCCAGTCATTCAAGGCGATTCTGGCCAGGTTCATTACTATCGCCATAAATTTAAGTTGAAAAATCATATCTAAGTTATGTGTGTTTGAAACAGCATATATAGGCCTATTTGATAGATCTTTGCTACATATGTCATTAAATCAGCTAGCATTAGCCTTAAAAAAATAGAACTTCTAAGTTACGCACACCTGTACCCATGTACCAATTCGATCGTATTTGAATAGTATATGAGAAATAATTAAAACTTCCCACGTACAGATTTTTTTTGTTTTTTAGTATAATGGAAAGAATCAGAAAAGGAAGTGATCTGCCGAAAAAAAGTGGGGGTCACTGAGCACCCCAACAAAAATATTTGCACACCAAGTTAACGCAAAGGCCACCAACTCTATAATTTGCCGAGTTTTCGACTTGATGCACGCACTTAAAAATGACATGGCACGCTCATGACCAATGAATAGCGTGCGCACTAGAGATGCGCAGTAGCAATGGGCGTGAAAGTCCTTAAGTTGCCAAAAGTAACAGTTCCACAAAAAAGATGCTGAAAAGCTCAAATTACATACTTTTTGTTTATAATCAGTTTGCCACTTTTTCTAAAGTAACAACTAGGAAAATGTCTAAATGAAATTGTTTTCTTCTTTTATTACATAAAGCTTTCATGTTGCAAGCTTTAATTCATTAATTTTCATAAACTGGCACTAAAGTACACACATTTAATATCATGTGCAGGCTTCATAGCAACTACATGCATGTTTTAGAAGTGACTTAATTAAATCTCTTTGGGTACCATGGGAACATCAAATGCTGTGCAGATTTCCTTTTATACACCAGACTAACCTGCTAGAGATTTCTTTTATGACAAAACACTTTTTTTTGGTAAGCTGAAAAATCAGACAATTTAACATAATTCCATTTGTGTAACTTAGGAGAACAAAAGGTGTTTTATTGTTATAGCGTTTTTGTTGATGTTTGTTAGCATTGGTAAGCGTTTTGTTGGTGCCAATGGTTAGGGTTTAAAGTGACTGTTAGTAGTTAGGGCCTCCAGGTGTGTCTTGGTATGTATTCCTGTGGTTAGTGGCCCTTGTGAGTCCATTCCACCATTGAACAGTCAGTTTCAGTTGCTGGGTTTCCAGTCTTAGCTAGAGTAAGTGGTGTTCTCCATGGCTCAGGCTTGCATCACATCATGCTCATATTACATTTTACCTTGTGTGCTGTGTGATGTTGTACATTCAGGTAGGTGTTGTGCATTCTTTGCATTCATTTTTATGATTTATTCTCTTGCATCTCATCTTTATTTTCGATTATTTTAGTTGCTTTGTTGATTTTGTGGCAGTGTTCTGAGCATGTTTTGTTCTTGTCACTGTTTATTGTGGCAAACATCCTTTTGTTTTTTGTTTGTTCTGTGGCATGATGTTGAATCCTCAATCAACTAACACCACCTTGGCTGCTGGTCTTGACTCTTCTGCTGCATCATTGGGCACCGTTATGACCATGCATGATTTGTAGTGTTGAGAACTTGGCTGTCTGTTTCTATCGATGTGATCACCGAGGCCATGGCTCGTGCATTAGGATCTGCACTTCCAGGCATCCTGTCGGAGTCACAACTGGGCACCACCCCCAGCTTGTTCACATCAGCTATCAATGTTTCTTCCCACTGGAACCGAGTTTAAGGACCTTGTGACATCACTGGTTGTGTTTACGTATGAAGTGCTCTTGATTCTTCCTTGTTTTGACTTGATTTATTCAAGTTTATTCTTCATATTATCGATACCTACTAGTTTTCTACCTTGTAATTTCACATCACAGAAAATTCACATCATAGACGTCTATAGAGGGCGCAAGAGTGTAGATCAAGGAAAATGAATGCTACATATTAGAACAGCTCAGTATATACCTTACGAAAATTCGAACATCTTGAGTACCATACACAATTGGAGACTTCAAAGACGAGTGTGGCTACTTTTATGTCAAGACCTAAGCCTCAACACGATATATCGCCCTTTTGTTTTCAGCCTGGATCTAAAACTTGGATTCTCACTGTTATCTAAGTTCTATTTAACCTAGGTTTGAATATGTATCAAGGGCTCCGAAACTTTACTACATTAATTGAAGGCCTTCGGGCAAAAAGGGCGTATATCGCTTTTTGGCCAATTTTGATTTTTTTTCAGGATCGCGCTAATTTTTCACAGACCGACTTGTTTTGACATGAAACGCATCGTTCTGTAATTGCTTTGGTAGTTATTCGCTTCGTTCTCTAGAAATAACGTATGCAAAAACTCAGTTTTGCGTGAAGCGGCATCTTTATGAGCAAATCTTTCGAAGGCATATTTCGACGCGACCCGAACTTAAACGCTTACTGTTGGCAGCTTCGACAGCAAGTTAAAATTTTTAAATTGATGTTTTGGTTTGTGAAATAGCTAGAGAAACAGAAAAAAAAAAAAAAAAAGCGCCGGACCTTGTATCGAACCCGCGTCACAACAAAACAAATCCAGACCCGCTCTGTAGCGCGCCTTAATCGCTTGCACTAACGGAGCAGCACTAAGCAGCGATAACTGATTTGCGTAATTATACGAATAATAAAACTAAGTGAAACAAAAGGTTTCTTTTGTTTTCTCGTTGAACAAAAGGTCTCCAAAAGAAAACTGAGTTTTTTTGCATACGTTATTTCTGGAGAACGAAGCACAAATTCACCAAGACAATTACGGAACGATGCATTTCATGTCAAAACAAGTCTGTCTGTGAAAAATTAGCTCGATCCTGAAAAAATGAAAATCGGCCAAAAACCGATATACGCCCTTTTTGCAAGAAGGCCTTCAATTAGACTCATAGTCTTCTTGCATAAATTTGCAAACAAGGTCATTAGAAAACCATGTAGAGTATCGATAATATGAAGAATAAACTTGAATAAATCAAGTCAAAACAAGGAAGAATCAAGAGCACTTCATACGTAAACACAACCAGTGATGTCACAAGGTCCTTAAACTCGGTTCCAGTGGGAAGAAACATTGATAGCTGATGTGAACAAGCTGGGGGTGGTGCCCAGTTGTGACTCCGACAGGATGCCTGGAAGTGCAGATCCTAATGCACGAGCCATGGCCTCGGTGATCACATCGATAGAAACAGACAGCCAAGTTCTCAACACTACAAATCATGCATGGTCATAACGGTGCCCAATGATGCAGCAGAAGAGTCAAGACCAGCAGCCAAGGTGGTGTTAGTTGATTGAGGATTCAACATCATGCCACAGAACAAACAAAAAACAAAAGGATGTTTGCCACAATAAACAGTGACAAGAACAAAACATGCTCAGAACACTGCCACAAAATCAACAAAGCAACTAAAATAATCGAAAATAAAGATGAGATGCAAGAGAATAAATCATAAAAATGAATGCAAAGAATGCACAACACCTACCTGAATGTACAACATCACACAGCACACAAGGTAAAATGTAATATGAGCATGATGTGATGCAAGCCTGAGCCATGGAGAACACCACTTACTCTAGCTAAGACTGGAAACCCAGCAACTGAAACTGACTGTTCAATGGTGGAATGGACTCACAAGGGCCACTAACCACAGGAATACATACCAAGACACACCTGGAGGCCCTAACTACTAACAGTCACTTTAAACCCTAACCATTGGCACCAACAAAACGCTTACCAATGCTAACAAACATCAACAAAAACGCTATAACAATAAAACACCTTTTGTTCTCCTAAGTTACACAAATGGAATTATGTTAAATTGTCTGATTTTTCAGCTTACCAAAAAAAAGTGTTTTGTCATAAAAGAAATCTCTAGCAGGTTAGTCTGGTGTATAAAAGGAAATCTGCACAGCATTTGATGTTCCCATGGTACCCAAAGAGATTTAATTAAGTCACTTCTAAAACATGCATGTAGTTGCTATGAAGCCTGCACATGATATTAAATGTGTGTACTTTAGTGCCAGTTTATGAAAATTAATGAATTAAAGCTTGCAACATGAAAGCTTTATGTAATAAAAGAAGAAAACAATTTCATTTAGACATTTTCCTAGTTGTTACTTTAGAAAAAGTGGCAAACTGATTATAAACAAAAAGTATGTAATTTGAGCTTTTCAGCATCTTTTTGTGGAACTGTTACTTTTGGCAACTTAAGGACTTTCACGCCCATTGCTACTGCGCATCTCTAGTGCGCACGCTATTCATTGGTCATGAGCGTGCCATGTCATTTTTAAGTGCGTGCATCAAGTCGAAAACTCGGCAAATTATAGAGTTGGTGGCCTTTGCGTTAACTTGGTGTGCAAATATTTTTGTTGGGGTGCTCAGTGACCCCCACTTTTTTTTCGGCAGATCACTTCCTTTTCTGATTCTTTCCATTATACTAAAAACAAAAAAAATCTGTACGTGGGAAGTTTTAATTATTTCTCATATACTATTCAAATACGATCGAATTGGTACATGGGTACAGGTGTGCGTAACTTAGAAGTTCTATTTTTTTAAGGCTAATGCTAGCTGATTTAATGACATATGTAGCAAAGATCTATCAAATAGGCCTATATATGCTGTTTCAAACACACATAACTTAGATATGATTTTTCAACTTAAATTTATGGCGATAGTAATGAACCTGGCCAGAATCGCCTTGAATGACTGGAAATCCTAGAAATGGTATGGTCTGAGCTGCGCCTTATCTTCAAAACGAGTTCGGTGACCCCCGATTTTTTTTACGTTTTTAATCTAATCTTATCACTTTCTACCTGCAGTCCAAGTTTAAAAAAAAAATCTGTGTGTGGGAATTTTTTGGGCGCGAACGTCCTTAAATACTTGTGCTGGTGACCAAACCTGCAAACTTAGGGGCCACCAAACACTGGCAACAGTTCAAAACGTTTACCTTATTAAAAGAATTCTACATGTATTTGATGAATGGAGACACCTTATTTTGCCTGACCACTGACTCTGCTCCAGGAAACTGCCAAACTGATGTTAAATTGGTCAAGTTGTTGATTCCATTTAACAGCTTTTAATTAAGCTGGCTCCATACGATAATCATTTATCTTGTTGTGCACACTGGTGTTACATTTTGAATGCTATTTTGCATTTGCTTGCATTTGGTTGTGTTCTTGAGAAAGACTTCTATATTACTTTCACAGTGCCTCTCTCCACTCAAGTATATAAAATGGTTACCGACAAATTTAATGCTGCACATACACGTAACCCTGTGGTGTGCTGGTATCCAATCCAGTGGGCTGTATATTGAAATACCCCTAGCCACTTCTTGATACAGAAACCACCATAAGCTTTGGCCAGATGAGAAACTTGGCTCATCTGGAGACTTTACCCAATGTACCGGTCAATTCCAAAACTGCCCATCTGCTTTGTTGTGAAGAACTTTAGTGTCCTGCTGCTGAAAATGTTACGTACAGTGCAGCTCAGATATAATTAACAAACTATGCATACATAAGTGTAGTTTATATGCAAATATTTTGCATATACACTATGTCAATATATGCAGATATACACATATAGGTATATAGATGCGTAAGTGTGTCCCTTTATTATGGATTGCCCTAAGTTTCTTTATGTGAAGCATTGCTGAATAAACAAAGGACATTTCTGGAATGAATAAGCATGAGGCGTCATCATTGAATTTCTCTATTGTGAAAAACATCAATGAAAGCTGCAATGTTTCAAGTTTTCAACCGCTTTGCAAATTAACAGACAAACTAAATGCACCATTTAGCAGCACTTGCTTGATCTTTAGTTGCCAAAAATTTGGAAGACACAGTCGCAGAGCTCCTTATTTTAACAAATTGTTTTTATTTACTAAATATTTCATGCAATATTTCTTTTTATTTTGCACCTGTGAACAAGTCACCAGGGAAATGAATTATTTTGCAAGTAGTCCTCATAGGTTTTTAAAAGAAATAAGTTTCTTTGGCTTACATTAACTCTCAGTATTGTCTGCTCTCAATAGTTCCTACTGCTGTGAGACCACAGCAAGTTGCAGCTGTTAGTGGAGGAACTAACTCACCTTCAGTAGTGAAACAAATGCAAGAAGAAGAGAACAAATCAACAGACAGCCCAACACAGGTCAGCAAGCCTGAACAACAGCAGGATGAGAAGGAAGAAGAAGCCAAGAGGGAGAAAAAGAAAGTGAAGAAACCTAAAACACCAAAGGTTTGATTCTATAGAAAATCTTTGCTTGTTACATTGCACTATCAATTGTTCCCTCAATCACAAGCTGTTAGAGTACATGTATATTATTTGTTGTTAAATGTCTGTCCATCATACTCCATGCTCGGCATATTGATTTTGTTAGCCTAGCAAGAGACTGCCAGAGTAATTTGACTTGCCAGAGAACAAAAGGCAGTGAACCCTGCAAGGACTCAACTCCAAGTTCTTGATCCAGAGTTCAGCTAATGCACAAACCGTTTGGTGTTGCTATTGACTGGGTTGTGTATATATTTGCAGAAGAAGACCCCATGGACAGAGCACAAGGCACCTGATGGTAGAACATACTTCTACAACACTGAAACCAAAGTTTCTACTTGGCAGAAACCAGCAGAACTTAAGACCCCTGGAGAGGTACATGTATAAATCTGGGACTAAGTGTTTATGAAGTGATATTACACTTGTCTTGGATATGGTCTGTTTTGCTTGGTTTTTTATAGTCACTGAAATTTTTTTTGTATCATTTTGTAAGATTCAACTTGATTCATGTCCTTGGAAGGAGCACAAGGCAGACACTGGTAGGATATATTACCACAATACAGAAACAAAAGAATCAACCTGGACAATACCAAAGGAATTGGCAGAACTTAAGGGTAAGTTGGACAAACATTCATGGCGTTCGGAAGGTCAAGGTTTCAAATCCTGACAGGGACTCAGATTTTTTTCTTTGTCTCATGCTTGTGTCATGTTGATCAGTTTCTTTTCACAGTGTACTTACAGTAAGTCTCATGATAACTAAAGGTGTTAGGTATTGTGGCATTAATTTGTGTGTGATTTTGTCTTGTTTTACAGAACTGATCAAGCAAGAGCAAGAACAAGAAGAGTAAGTAATTTGTGATGTACTATTTAAAGCTTGTACACTATAAACACAGCATTTTGGGATCCATGTATAAAAGTCTTGATCAGATCTTTGCAAGTGTAAAAACCCGAATGCAACAGTTCCTGTATATTATGCAATAAAAAATAGATATCTGAAAGAACCCTGGCATGCCTTACAGATTGAATTTAAAGGGGCTCAGTCACGGCATCTTGAGTTTATTTTGAACATCGAAAAAATAACCGTTAAATTGAAGGAAACCTAAAATAACACTTTATAAAGATAGAAAAACATCAAAGAGATAATAATAAACCATAAAGGAACAAGGATGGTTAAGGATGGAGAAGATTGACACGGATTGCAAACAACGAATTTGAAAAGTTTTGCTAAGCTTTTCAAACGTGACTGAGCCCCTTTAAATACCAGTGATAAATTATTTTCTCTGAAGTGCAGGCTAAGAGAATTCTTGACACCAATACCACAAAAAAAGTTATGTTTGAAAGAATATTTGCCTTGAGTGAGATTTGAACCCTTTTCCCCACATGCTGGTCAGGTGTTGCAACTGTATGTACATGTACTACATCATCAGGACAGCCACGTGTGTGAATAGCATTCTCAAAGGCATTAATAATTCATCAAGTTAAAACAAAGATGGTTTACATGTAAATGCCCGGTTCTAATTAGCATAGATTTTGGTGATTTTACTTCTCCTTTTACTCCTTAGCTTTTGTTTTGATTGAGAAGATATATCAGTGTTTCATCGGCTATCCAAATACCTCGAATTTTGTTAAAGATACTCTGCTGGGCATCGTCTTTCAACTCTCTTCTTGGTGTTTGGATATCCCAATGAATCACTGTCTCTAGTGTTTGATATATTACATCAAATTTGTGTCACTAGCATAGCTGTCCTAGTTATGCAGTACAGGACTAGTAGACAGCAACAAGGAGGATGGCATAGGTACAAAACATACTCAGGGCAAATTTTTGTGTACAAAACAAATTTTGTTATACTAGTAAAAGCATTGTTTTCATTGGATGTTTTAGGGAGGAGGAAGAATCTGAAGAAGATGAGGAAATGGAGAACCAAGAAAATTGTGACACTGATGCCAAAAAAACTGTTGAGGGAACAGCTCAAGATTATCCCATGGCAAGGTGTTTAAACATGTCTGTAATGTCGGTATCTTATTAACCAATTGAGTTACTACACTACACACCCAGATAGAATTCCACCCCCATTGCTGGCAAATTTTGTGCAACCTAGCTATGAGCTGCCATTCCAGGTAACCATTGCACTGATAGGATTGGATAAAAGCCGAATAAGAGGGAAGTGGTGAAAGGGGGAAGCTTCACTGAAGATTTGTGAATGATCAAATGCTGCAATTGAACTGCTGCATATAACTGTTGTGGTTCAATTCCACCTTTGGCACAATTTGGCATTTTTTTCCTTTGTTCTGGCATATGGTAAAACATATAATGTATACGAAACAAAGGACTATTCTAAAAAAAATTGTAAAGTAATGATAGGGTGGAACCCTGTTAACATGGTCCCCAACTGGCTGGAACAATTTGACAGTATTAACAGGGTAGGGTCAAATTTCATTACTGGTCTATTTCAAACACAATGAGCCTATGTATCGAGGCTGAGGTGTTCAGCTTGCCAACCACAAATCCCAACAGGCCACCAATGCTTGGTTTATATGACTGGTTTATTCACTCGGGTCTAATTTTAGCATGTACCATGTTGCCACAAAATTCTGGAGAGTAATCGGGTGTAATTTCCTGTTTTGATTTAGAAGTAAGCAATACCTTTTGAACTAAACTAACAATAGCTTCAGGAAAAGGGTTTAGAAAGATAATTGACCAGGTTCTTTTTTTTTTATTTCAACTTCATAATTTTGTTTTCCACCTGTGAAAGCATATTGGATGTTTTCAAGGTGTTTACTCAAATTAAAATGCAGTGTCTAGGACTTTTGATGGCAGAAAAGTATAGAAAAGTATAGAAATAAGTCTTGAAACTCATAAAAGACCTCATAAAAGACCTCATAAAAGACCTCATAAAAGACCTCAGACACAAGCAGGCTGCGAAGGAAATAATGTGTGAGATAACAATATCCAGCAAATTATAATCGTGGCTGGATTTGTACATCACAAAGGCATTGAATCTAACTCGAGCCAGTTCCGAAATAAAATATTATTATATCCATGGTAATGTGGTTATTCTTCAGCCAGCTACCTAAAGGAGATTCCATAAGGTCAGCAGAAACTGCTGTTGTAATCTTGCTGCTCAAATTCAGTTGGTATTTTATGACCATAATTATTATTTTTGTCCAGGAGCCTCCTTTCTTACATCGATATTCTGCGAAGACTCACTTTGCCATTTTGCAAGTTCTCTTTCTTTTCTTGATAGTACTTTTTGTTTAGAATTTCTTTGCCCTGAATATAGAACAGTTTCAGGAGTAACTCAGTAATGTTCAATTTTCATTTTGTTAGTTCTGTCATGGCACTCAAAAACCTGAAAAATTTTGAATATCCCACCAAAATCTTTTGCAAGATTTGTTTTCGTTCTCAGCATGCCCAGATAAATGGAAACAGATAGCTTGTTGAAAGCAGGTGTCAGCAGCCTTTGCTATTTTAGTTAGTGGCAAAATTTGAATGTTCTTTGTACTGACTTCCAAACCAATGAAGAGGATTCATCAGTTTTGTTCTTCGAAAGGCACCTTCACAGGGTTAAGGGTACTGTAGACCCTCAGGAGTGTCTTCCGGAAAATCGTTCCTACCCGCATCACTGGCGATAAAACCTTGGCAAAGTATATATCGCTGTGAAGCTTGTAAAATGTAGAATCTGGAGACATGATTATTTTAAAGACTTGCTATAATAGTAAGTGCGCGCAACCCCTTATACGCAAAACTGACAATGTTTGCTTAACTGAATTACCTGCATTCGTGTTATCACGTACGTCCAAACAAACCGCTCCGTGTCATTCAGCAGGTGATAAACCACCAAAGTGTGTGAGGCTTTTTCGATGTTCCTATTGGTTGCAGAGAAAATCTATTTTGAACTTTGTGAATAGAATATTTGCCAATCTTCATCAGGTAAGAGGGTGTAAAAGCTGGTGAATTTGAGATATCGAAAAAGCCTTGCACACTTTGTTAGCCCATCATCTCCTGATTGATAATGTTCAGACAGTCTGGATGTCTGTGGTAACACAAAGGCTGGTAATTCAGTTTAGCAGATACGATCATTTTTGCGTTTAAAGGCTTGTGCATGCCTATCAAAACCAAAATTGCAAAATGTATTGTTATTTTCGGATTCTACAGTTTACTAGCTTTCCAATGATATATAGTTTACCGTGGTTTTCTTTAAAGCAGCACATAAACAAAGCATTTTCCGAAAGGCACTCTGAAGGTCTACAGTATCCTTAATATAAGTCTCTTTTTCACTGTTTTTTTTATAACAGTGTATTTACTATGTTATATTCTACATTAATGACGCTTTTGTTTTAACAAAAAAGTGCCTTTTCTTCAACACTTCTACTATTGTGCAACCGTTATTTTGGCTTTCCATCACGCAAAAAAGCCAACAAAGTGCTTTCTTTGCCATTTAAAAGCTTTTTTTGCGTTAAAATGACGTCTTGACAGGCTTCACAATTGAATGGCTTGGTGCAAGACTGATCTACATGTAAGTGACTTTTACGGGTGAAATTTTCCTTCAAAAGTGCCTGAATTATTGCATGTGCTTTTCAATTTAGTAGAAAAACATTTTCCTGTATCTTTTTTTCCGCTGACATGCTATTGTTCAACTTTGTTGCATTCATGGTGCACGCTTCGATATTGTGTCTTCATTTTTGTCAGAAACAAAGTGCAAACCAGCCCAAAAAAAGTGCAGGGGAATGTTTTTCTACTAAATTGAAAAGCACATGCAAAAATTCAGGCACTTTTGAAGGTAAAAATATCTCACCCGAAAAGTCACTCAAGACAGTCTTGCACCAAGCCATTCAATTACACATCTAAACAACTGTTATTAAAGTGCCTATGAACTGAAAGTTATTGCTGTATATATGGCTTTTCGAAACACAGAAGAATGGTGTTTTCGTTTTTGGAATACCTTATGATAGGAAATTAACAATGCACTTTATTGACGCGATTGGCATTAATTTAATGTATCTTAATTAACGTTGATGTAAATTTAAGGCACGCTATTTTA
Organism: Platygyra sinensis; assembly: GCA_019787425.1. Classification (NCBI taxonomy): domain Eukaryota; kingdom Metazoa; phylum Cnidaria; class Anthozoa; order Scleractinia; family Merulinidae; genus Platygyra; species Platygyra sinensis. The sequence goes on from JAHPZR010044470.1 coordinate 18,641, forward strand.
CAACATTGTTAATTTAAAGCACCTTTATTTCATCACAAAACCGTATTAGTTCATGACTCCTCTACTGGCTCTTCAGGGTCACTATCTGACAGGACGTCTTGGTGGTGTCACGGAGGCTTTGAAAGATCTTTTGAATTGATAGGGTCTAGTTAGGCTTCAAAACCAAATTTTCGGCTTTAAAAAAACTTAGAAACATCGGTGCACTTGTCTTGGAAGGTTTTATTGATGCCAAAACACAGTTTGGCATTCAGAAATGTAAAGTGCGAGTTTGCAGGATATGAAAATCGCAGTAATAGAGCAAGATGCTTATCGAAAAAATCTGTGTTAATTTAATGCATGTAAACCTAACTTTAGAAAAATTAGTGTTAATTAAGTGTAATGTTAATTTTCTTTGCGTTGTCAATGTGCATTGTTAATTTCCTATATTAAGGTACCGGTATTCTTCCTTTCCGTAATTTGCTGCCAGCCTGCCTTTCAGAACCTCAAGCAAATTTTCCACCACCAATTTTAGTAATGTTCAGGGGGCTTTATGACACAATAAACTTGTATTGTTGTTACAAGTTGTTGTTATTGAGATGTTCATGCCATGCAATGTTGCTATCTTGCAGTTACACAGTTGAAAAATGTGAATGAGATGGTCAAGAAAGCAATATTATTAAGTCAAAGGAAAATGGGCTCCAACAATTAAAAAAATCTTTGAATTCCTTTCCTTTTATCATGAACATTTAGCAAATCTCTTGTCCATTGTGTAGTTCCAGAAAATATCCATACCCCCCCCACGGAAGGTCGTTGGAAATTCCGAATGGGAGGGGGGGATCAGAGGCTAAAATTTCCGAGGGCAGTGGGGGCTCAAGTCTAAGCCTTTTTTCCAGAGGGTGGCGGAGGGTGGCAAACAGTTCGTAACGAACGAAATAATACTTACATAAATTGTTTTAACGATCGAAAAAGGAATTGAAATAAATAATTACTTCTCCATCCACCTGAGCTTAAATGTGTCTTTCTTTAATGTTTGTGTTTTCGCTGCGATTTTCCTGTCATATTTATCCCCAGAAGAATGTGGCCTCTCGTGCACGAAACCGAGCCGATACAAAATGGCCGACGGCAAAAATTGATCTCCAGATCCCTGGCCGAGTGCCTCGTACTCATACCCATGCTTACGCAACTTTTGTTTACGTGAGGTCACCCGAAAAGTAACAAACAAACACAAGTGCATTTGCTGAGACAGCACAATTTATTACACAATTTTTAACAAGGCTCAGCAAAAAGCCGAGAAAAAAGATATATTACGCATGCAGCGAGCCGTGGTGCCACATAAATTTTTGTCTTTTTTTATCCGGTTTTTGCAAATTGTTAGCATCAAAATTCTAGTACAGTTTGTAATTACTAGAAAAATGAGCTGTTCATCAAGACTTTTCCATCTATTATGCCGCGGATTTTTCTCTTTACGTATTTCTAGTTCCCTTTCCTCGCTCAACCTTCTGAAGGCTCGGCTGCTCATCCAGTAATTTTACATGCGGACGATGCCATGACGCTTGAACGTTCGTAAAAGCTAATGTCAACGATGTCAGATCAAGGTAGTAATATATTTATATCACATGTTAATTAGCACAAATTATGGAAGACAAGCAAGGTAAAGTATAGATGAGACAAATTAATCCGATTCCTTTTTAAATGTTTTCAACTGCGTTTCCCAAAAGTTTATGTTCGCGTTCAGCACGCCAGTCTAAAAAAGCGGCTGTTTTTGTGACATGATCGAGAGTCTTAAGCACTCGAGGAAATCGGGCATTTAAACTATGCAACAACAAACGCTTTTTGCCGTGTTTTAAATTAATTAATATTGCTGAAAGAAATCAAACGTTGTTACGATTTTTTCCACATCAGTAAAAGGATAAATCTTAAATAACGTAGTATTAAGTAATAAAAAGAATTGATTGTACCTCTGTTAGCCGTCAATTTTCGACATTTAAAACGACTTGGAACTTCCGAGGAGTTCTGAAATGAGGGTAAAGAAAAAACGGAAATTCCGGAGGGGAGGGGGGGTGTTCACAAACCCCTCTGGAATGGAAATTCCGAGTGGTTGGGGGGTTAAAACGAAAAAACCTTCCGTGGGGGGGTATGGATATTTTCTGGAACTACACATTCTGTTCTTCACGGAAATTGAAATGAAACAAGATAAATCAATAAAATTGATAAAATTGATACTGACAACTTTCTTGTTCATCAATTTCATATTAATATGATTAATTGATTAATCAGTATCAATTATATTGATTGATATTGATTATATCGATTATCAGTTTTCATCAATTGGGCACACTAGGAAAGACAACACAATTTTTCAAAAGATTCGGGCTGTGACTACATCGCTAGGCCTCACAGCCACAATGCAAGAAACACATTGGACACAAGAAGAACCTACACTGTAGGATCAATCCAGGAGTGTGGAGGCAATATTTGTTTCTGAGATTAGGAACTCTGACTTGAGTACGGGTGAACATTCTGCCAGCTGACATCTTTGGAATGAGAAAAAGTGTCTGCCTAAGGAAGGTGTCTGCTTATGAGAGGCTAAAAATGCAGCGACATATGTTGCTTAGACCATTACTAAGTGCCTCAATGCTTCAAAATTAATCAACTGCATGGGATTTGAGCTACAGTACAAATGCACACTGACATTGATCCCAATGCAATTGCCCCCAATTACTTTTACCTGTAAACAATGAATGTCTTAGTCTCCAGACATGCATATATAAAGTGCTGTTGATTGAAGAGTTGCTGGCAGTTGCTATAACTGTCACAAAATATAACATAGTTACAGCACCAGCTGAAACCAAAATAAAGCACTCCATGCTGGCTAAATGTAAGTTTGACTTTCTCTACAAATTATACTTAGAAAGAAATGTTTGCCAACAAAAAAGAACATATTTCTTAACATGCCTTTTCTCTGAGGAGTTCCTTGAAAGCTTGTTTTGCTTCTTCCTTTGTTTCATAAACATACTCTTTCTTCTCCACAGTGGCAACAGCTGGAGTCTCACTGACATTCACAGCACTGTAAAGATAACACAGCAGGTTAGACCCTATAAACTTGATCTTTTTCAGTGCACCTCTGCCTTAAAGTCACCTTGTTGTACAGTCACTTTGTTGTTATGGCCAGGCTTTTTTTGTGCTGGAGGAATGCACTGATATTTCTTTCATGAAACCCTGACCAACAACCACATTCCGAAATCTCAACTTATATATCCTTTTAGCCCATGGCCAATAATATGGCCACTCAGACCTGCTATATTCATCTTTCCGTTGTTTACCATTGTATGTAATAGTTGAAGTTTCAACCATTTTAAAATTAATACCTGTATTTTGAATGGTTGTTTAAGGACGTTCACGCCCAAAAGTTCCCACGCACAGACTTTTTTTTAAACTTAGACTGCACGTAGAAAATGATAAAATTAGATTAAAAACGTAAAAAAAATTGAGGGTCACCGAACTCGTTTTTGAAGATAAGGCGTATCACAGACTATAGCATTCCTACGATTTCCAGTCACTCGAGGCGATTATTGCCGGATTCATTACTATCGGAATATATTTACGGTAAGTTGAAGAATCATATCTATGTTATGTGTGTTTAACACAGTATATATAGGCCTATTTGATAGATCTTTGCTACATAATTATGTCATTGAATCAGGTAGAATTAGCCTTAAAAAAATGCAACTTTTAAGTCGAGCACACCTGTATCCACGTACCAATTCGACCCTATTTGAATAGCATATGAGAAATAATTAAAACTTTCCACGCACAGATTTTTTTGTT
>JAHPZR010044472.1:0-13244 GCA_019787425.1 Platygyra sinensis
CTGGGCCTTGCCTTAACTTATTATTCTGACCACGTGTCAAGTCACTTAATAATTTTGTTGAAATTTGGTAAATCGGGGAATTGGTGGCAAATCTCTATCCTATTGATCAATAAATGAATGTGTTCGATGCAGATTTAAATAATCTACCGTGCCACGTTTAGAATGATCTTCCTTCGTTTCCTTTTTTAGAAGATATTAATGATCAGAAGTCTAATTTGGCTGAAAAAACACCATAGACCATATAATTTTTGGTGGTATTACTAAAACCTGCCACTAATTTTTTCACATGTTCTGTCAGAACTACAAACTCTACTTTAAAATGTGTTGGATGTTAAAACCTAACTGCGTGCTAAACCTAGTCATTTATACCTCTAGTTAGCTGACTATACCTTCAGTCAGCTGTGATTTATTACAACCAGGAATTCTGCTACAACTTGTTTTTCACATTATACGGGCCTTTTGGATGTCAATCTTTAGTTTGATTAGAGTCATGTTCGTCAGAATTAAGGCATGGGTCTGGCTTAAATGTGATGTTTGACACATTTTTTTTAATAAATGTATTCTGTTTCCTAAAAACCTGGCTTCCAACCGTTTGTTGAAATGTAAAATGTTTTTTCCCCTGACGATTTACTCGACTTAAATGGTCACGTGATTGTCCACGCCTTAAAATGAAAGCGATATGGTCATGTTGCGGGAAATTTGAATTAATGTTAGTCTACGCCATTTTATCCGATTGAAATAGGGTGTTCAATGTAAATATTGTTCTTCTGTGGCAAAAATGTCTGTACCGTTTTGAACATTGCAGTTCAAATATTTAGTGTTGTTGCTAAAAATATGTGTCATTTACATCATCAAACTTTCCAGGTTAGTCATAAATACCTTAACAGTGGTAGAAATATAAAGAAAGATTCCTCCCAATAAGATGTTCAAATTCCTTGCTTCATTTAAAATATCATGTTATCCTTTGAGTCAAAAATTGAATTTAATATACTTGCTGGAGGAAAAGCCCTAGCAACAAACCATCGTGCTTCAATGGATATACATTGTCAGTTTAAACAAAAGAAATGAATCTATGAAACTCCGATTAATGCTTGGGGATTATAGCCATTAGCATAAATCAAAATTATTCAAGGATTACAGATGCAAACTATCGTAAATTTGGGACACAACTGATATAAACATTGGGCGTGGCAAGTCACGTGATCAACGAGCATAGTTCTTAAAACTAAAAATTTGAAAGTTTTTCAAATAGTTCACCCTATGCAAGTCTATAAGCGATAGTATCAATTTTCAATTTGACCAACCCCTCCAAAATATAGCAAGACCCATTCCTTAATTCACTAAAACACTAAAATTATGGATCTAACAAACGGACATTCTTACTATTTAAGTCTTCGATCCAATCGGACCACCCAGCAACGATTGTTCCATCTTCGGTGATTATATCGTCAAATTTTATCAAGTACACAGTAATTTTCAAGGAGTTATTTCAACTCCAAAAATGGAGTTAAAATTTTCGGTTCAAAATAATCCCTTTTCTGGAGTTATTTTTACTCTTTTGTGGGAGTTATTTTAAGCCCAATATCGGTGTAACTTTTACTCCTAATGTGGAGTTATTTTTACTTCTGGTGGAGTTATTTTAACTCCAAAAATGGAGTTAAAATTTTCGGTTCAAAATAATCCCTTTTCTGGAGTTATTTTAACTCTTTTAGTGAGAGTTATTTTAAACCTAATATCGGTGTAACTTTTACTCCTAATGTGGAGTTATTTTTACTTCTGGTGGAGTTATTTAAACCCCAAAATCGGAGTTAAAAATTTAGGTTCAAAATTATTCCTTTTTCAGGGTTATTTCAACTCCTAAATTTTAACTACAAATCTGTTGTTGATTTTACTCTACTTGTAGCTATTATAACACCAAGAAAGAATCCCTTTTAGGGATTGTTTTAACTCCAAATGTGCCAACTCCACTTGTACTGAATTCATGGATTTTCAGCTAGGAGCTGCAATATAACTCCTCCATAGCTGAAAAGGAACTCACGCATTCAAATTGAAACTACATGCACATTATTGACTAAATAGAGTACACGTGCTCATAACTAAACATATATTTATTGAGGCATAGGAAATCATTACAACACATGCATGATATAATTATATATTATTTCTTTAAGATAAACTCAGAGCTATACATGTATTATTATGTTAAATCTGAAAATCAAAAATATAATCCTTATTATTAAGAGCAATATAATTTCTATTAAACCTTATACTGTATCAAAGACTAAAATCATGCAAAAGAACATGCAAATGACTGCCAAAAATAAATTTTCTCCATAAAATCTTAATTGAAATTGTGTTTCAGATTGTGATCGTTATAAAATTTGTGTAAGGTTACATGAAAATTTTCTTAATTTTTTTCACATTGTAATAGGTGGCCCAGACCTATTCATTTAAATGTGTGGTATAATTATTAATCTTATGGAAATTTATAAAGTTTTTAACCCTAATAAAATCTGTATTATTTTTTGTTCAGGAAAGTAAATATTGTGTTTGTTGTGTAGTGCCTCAATTGAAGTATAACTTTGAAAATCTACATACATTGTACATCTAGTGTTAAAACCTATTTTGTCCACAAAATCCCAAATTATTTTTGAATTCTATCATTTGTATTAGGCTTCCTGATACAAGAATTTGAAAGCTCTAATTGACTCCACTTCAACACTGCGGTTTAGCTCATAAATTATTCTATAGGTGATGAAATCATTCGCACAAATAGTTTAAAATTATAGTTCAATTCCATGTTTGAACATGATTATAATAATTATTCAACACATTAAAGAAAAAATATTTGTACACCACTCAAGATACTAAGACTAAGAAGACTAAGGCAAATCTCACCATTTTTTTCTGCATATATATCATATCTGCTGCTCAGAGGTTTCAAGCTCTAAGGGTTTTCTTAGGGTTATACTCAATATTATCATGGTCACCAAAACAATATTTTTTAGGGACCTGTACTGAAACACAACAGAAAAGCCAAGGAGAATGCCAAAAAATGCACTACTTCTGTATTCGCAATATTTTATGGGACTCTGTATGTTTGATTTCCACCAAAATTTGAATTTGTGTATTAGATAAACTGTTTCTGTGCAATTATGATTATTGATGTGGTTCCTATGGTTGCTATAGGTTAATCTTTATGTTTTAGTATATAAACTGCAGCTTGGTCAAAATTGGTGCGAATACTATTTTAAAGTTTTGTTCACTGTGGCCACTGTAAAAGCAGAGATACTAAAAAATGGTAAAGTGTTAATGGTAAAAATCCTCTGATTTAAAAATACTGCCTAGGAGTACCCAAGAACATTTCCTGCATATCACAGGGAACAAGTATTTCAGACTCTTCCACTATCCATATCAATGGCAAATATTGCTCTACTTAACCTTAAATTTCTCTAGGTTTGCATGATCACTTGTTCACCCTATGACAATTTCCAGAAATCTTTTAATTGACACAGTATATTGCAACACATTCAGGGCCTCTTCATATGAACCCGGTAACCAGTACAAATTCTGTGATGTGTTCATATGGGAAATTTCAGCCCGGTCGACCGTGATGAATTCAATTAAGAAACACAACCGAAATGGTGGAACATAACCTTGTATTCTTCGCGACTGTCATAGCTTTGTGGACTCTTTTAACTTTTCTAATAAAGCTGATTCGCATACTCCTAAAGTGGAAATACATACAAGACCAAAATTATGCCATTTTGACCGCTATGTGGTGAGAGCGAAGCTATTTTGTCTAAAATGTTTCATCCCGGTCACCGGGCTGGAGTGTTAATATGGGGAAAGTTTCATCCCGGTTACCGAGCTCTCAGTAACCGGGCCAGCCAGGCCTCTCATATGAGCATATCAATATTTTTACAAAGGAAAGAGAGGCGAGGCGAGAGCTCGGAAACCGAGCCAGCCCGGTTGACCAGGCTCATATGAAGAGGCTCTAAAGGACATATGAAATCTGCGTATGACATTAGCAGACTCAAGTTACCCTGAATAGAGCTCAGGCTAACCTGTTTATGATATGGCAATGCGATACACTAGTTAAAAGAATCTGCAGTCTGTAGTGTGCAGTCTGCTATTGCTATACGCAGATTCGAAATTAAAGTTTGTTACAAAAATTGAAGTTGTATTGACCCCAAGCAGGAGCACCTGCCCCAAGTTCCTGAATTGGCCGAAAACCACCGACAGCAGGTGAGCTGTCCTCGCCCTAAAAGAAAAAAAAACAGTATCTGTGAACCTAAGGTTTACGGTTGTTTCGATATTATGCACCTATGCACTAGGGGAATTAGACTTTGTAAAGCGCACATGGGTTGGGATTTTGACATTCACAACAATCCCCGGGGTGGGACATTTGGGTTAGGACTTGTTTCCATATCTCAAAATGCCCTTGGATACCTGGTGATGCGTACACAAAGTAAATACTGATTAGGCCTAAGCACTGAAAAATACTGATTAGGCCTAAGCACTGAAAGTACTGATTAGGCCTAAGCACTGAAAATACTGATTAGGCCTAAGCACTGAAAATACTGATTAGGCCTAAGCACTGAAAATACTGATTAGGATTAGGGTTAATGGTTAGCTTCTTTATAGGTTCGGGTGTTCGGATTACTACTTAAATCAAATCCAACCCTTGCAGCGAATTCTAGGTGGTCTAGTGGTTAGGAGAGAAGACCACCGATCTGACGCCCCGGGTTCGATGCCCACTCGTCACACTGAAAATTTTTTTTTCCCTTATAATTGAAGAGACTTGCACTCAGACAACATTTGTTGTGCAGAAACTAAGTCTCTGTGTCAAGAAACTTAGAAATTTCATGTAAGTGTAAGTGAATAGGGGGAGGGAACTTTGAGATATGGAAACAAGTCTTTACCGGACATTTGACTTGACTGCCATCTTGAAAAGTCGAGAGGATCTGGGAATGAGTGACGAGTGGTGCACCATCTTGAACATACCCAGAATTCATGTGAGCGAGTTTTCCGTGTGCAAGAATGCAGTACTTGTAGGGAGTACTGTGTTGCTTTTTTTTTTTAAAGCAAAAATTCTTTTTTAATGCCCATCAGTGCTCTGTCTTTAAAGTTCTATAACATACAGTAACATATTTCTCCTTCAACGTTGAGAAAATATTCATACAAAAGCTCATTTAGATCCAAATTTTCTTCCTACTTGCATGTCTTCACTAGATGCCACCCTGCCATAAGTTTTCGATATTCTCTGTGTTTATAGATTTGCTAGAATACTCCAAATGTGAAATTAAATGAAATTCTGGTCAATTCTAGACCTCAGTTACAAACATCGATTGAAAATTATATGACCTATTCCAGGTATAACATACAAATGAATCCAGAAACCTGGCCAAATCTCACCAATGATGACAAGTAGTGCTTTCAACAATTTGCTCTCACCTTCTGATACATGTACTTCTATGTTGATTTTCAACAATTCTACACTATAAATTTGTGTCTAAAGAAGTACAATTTGTGGTTCACAGGGGTGGGAATTTGAATTATAATGGCACCCAAGGATGGGAAAATTGACATTTGGAAACCTGAAAATGTCCAATTTCCCCTGGGTTGCCCGAATCCCCCATCCTGGGGCAAACCATTGATAGGTGCATTTAATAGTCGTTTCGATCCGGCCAAGTCTTCAGTATCTTTCGTTACAACGGAGTGTCGCATCAGTTTATTATTTACCATAAAAAGTAGCAATTTTCTTAAGCGAATCAAGATAAATGGAGGATGTATGGAATTGACTTTAGTTTGTATCGAATCGACCCTAGATGTGTATGGAAACGACCGGATACCCGTGAGTGCTTACACAATTTTACACATGGAATTGAAGTAGGAATAGAGACTCACCTCGGACCCGTTGCATGTACTTTATCACACGATCACATTGGGGTGTGGAAAAAACCTGGGAAACTCTTCAGGCAAAATTTTCTATACGTGTTTGTTCGAAGAACTATTTAATCGGGAGAAAGCCAGTTCAAAACCAGCTCTATTTTCGCGGCAACCGTTTTCAATGCTTCCATTTTCCCTTTTTTACCCCTGAAAGTTCTGTTTTTCATCTGGATGTCTACTCAACTCACCACATGGGCCACCCTATGGGCTACCCTATGGGCTACCCTATGGGCTACCCTATTTTGATGATTTTATAATTTCAAAATAATTTTATCAATACGATTTTAGAAGAATTTAAAACAAATTGAACATATTTATGGGGAAACTCTTCAGGCAAAATTTTCTATACGTGTTTGTTCGAAGAACTATTTAATCGGGAGAAAGCCAGTTCAAAACCAGCTCTATTTTCGCGGCAACCGTTTTCAATGCTTCCATTTTCCCTTTTTTACCCCTGAAAGTTCTGTTTTTCATCTGGATGTCTACTCAACTCACCACAGAAAAAAACTGACTCATATTTTGCCAATTCGGCAAGTGCGATCGAACTGAGTGTGTGATTTCTTTCGTGGAAGTTACTACAGCATTGACCGGTATTTCAACGCGCGGAAGCTGCGTCTCTTATCTTGGTACAGGTTTCTTCAAGTTCTTTACTTTATTTAGTGCTTTCTTTCTCAAGTTTAATCACTTTTATGAACGATTGGGTGAGTTTTTCCGTGGAAATTCTAGAACAATTCCAGACTGCCGGGTAAGTAGTATTAAAAGCACTTCCCGGCTGCTAGGTACTAGTGTAGACACAATGTAAATGAAAACACTTCAGTAATAGTTGCAGTAGTCCCAGAACAGCAGTACATGACCTCCCGTCCTGAAATGTGAAATAAATTCCCATAATCATCATAACCTTGAAAACAGCCGAAAAGACTTCTTGCTACTCGTGATTATCGTATTAAAGTTGATGTCTGCTCTGAAGACGGAACTCAGTTATTCGACCTCAGCGACCGTCAGGTGATAGATTTACCTCCACGACCTGACCTGACGAACATTATATTAATTTCAGGATTAATTCGAGCCACTGTAGTCTTGAGCATTGGCTTTAAATCTTAGAGTTTTAAACTTGGGCCCCTTAGCTTTGCGTATAATTTTGAAAACTTTGGCGAACGAAAGAAAAAAATTATACTATCGGGTCCTTTCTACGGCGTGGAATCAGGTTAACATGGAATTATATAGGTGGATGTTGCATGAATCAAAAACAAAGCGAAACGCCTTTCCGTGCCTTGGTAAACATGCTTCTGGGGCTTTTAATTTAATTTTAACTGTTTCAAACCATTTTACGCATTTTAAAACGATTTTGAAATTTTTGACCCTTTCAATTTTTCACCCGTTACTCGGTTTCTCGTTACTTCGTTACTCGTTACTCGTTACTTCGTTACTCTGTTTAGTAACACCCGTCGATTCAAGCCTTTAAGGAACAACTTGGTGTCAAAACTGTTTTGTTCCCTTAGGAACCATTGACAAAAAGCAAAACACTGCCAGTCAGTTGCTCTATAAGCCGCTCAATAAAGTCATTTTTGACCATCTTTTAATGTTTTACTAAGACTAGAAATGGCTTAAAGCGACTTCTCTGCAATAAATATGAGCGCCGTTTACGGTCTTTACGGCTAGCACGATACACACGCAAAAACTGAGTGTTGAATTATGACCCCCGGAAAAAAACCTGCTGTGAAACTATTAACGGGCACAACCCACCGAAACAATTGTATCTGGTAGAAGATCTCCATTTTCCATAAAAGACTACTCTCAAGACTAGTCTTAATTGAACATTATTTCTCGACTAAAAGAACGCTTGAGAGCGTAAAAAGCAGCTAGAAGCGTCAACAACAATAATAAATAATTTACATTTATATTGCGCAGGTTACATTGAATACTGAAAACGAGTGACGTTTCTCTTCCGACAAGCAGGCGTCAGTTACTAAGCCCACGTGAAAAGTTTGCCGAGGAAATGAGGCAAGAATTAAAGTTTAAACTTGAGAAAGAAAGCACTAAATAAAGTAAAGAACTTGAAGAAACCTGTACCAAGATAAGAGACGCAGCTTCCGCGCGTTGAAATACCGGTCAATGCTGTAGTAACTTCCACGAAAGAAATCACACACTCAGTTCGATCGCACTTGCCGAATTGGCAAAATATGAGTCAGTTTTTTTCTGTGGTGAGTTGAGTAGACATCCAGATGAAAAACAGAACTTTCAGGGGTAAAAAAGGGAAAATGGAAGCATTGAAAACGGTTGCCGCGAAAATAGAGCTGGTTTTGAACTGGCTTTCTCCCGATTAAATAGTTCTTCGAACAAACACGTATAGAAAATTTTGCCTTTTCCCCATAAATATGTTCAATTTGTTTTAAATTCTTCTAAAATCGTATTGATAAAATTATTTTGAAATTATAAAATCATCAAAATAGGGTAGCCCATAGGGTAGCCCATAGGGTGGCCCATGGGCTAGCCCATGGGCCAGCCCATGGGCCCGGGCCCAGGTTTTGTCCACACCCCAATGTGATAGTGTGATAAAGTACATGCAACGGGTCCGAGGTGAGTCTCTATTCCTACTTCAATTCCATGTGTAAAATTGTGTAAGCACTCACGGGTATCCGGTCGTTTCCATACACATCTAAGGTCGATTCGATACAAACTAAAGTCAATTCCATACATCCTCCATTTATCTTGATTCGCTTAAGAAAATTGCTACTTTTTATGGTAAATAATAAACTGATGCGACACTCCGTTGTAACGAAAGATACTGAAGACTTGGCCGGATCGAAACGACTATTAAATGCACCTATCAATGGTTTGCCCCAGGATGGGGGGTTCGGGCAACCCAGGGGAAATTGGACATTTTCAGGTTTCCAAATGTCAATTTCCTCATCCTTGTGTGCCATTATAAGTCAAATTCCCACCCCTGTGGACCACAAATTGTACTTCTTTAGACACAAATAGTGTACAATTGTTGAAAATCAACACAGAAGTACATGTATCAGAAGGTGAGAGCAAATTGTTGAAAGCACTACTTGTCATCATTGGTGAGATTTGGCCAGGTTTCTGGATTCATTTGTATGTTACACCTGGAATAGGTCATATATTTTCAATCGATGTTTGTAACTGAGGTCTAGAATTGACCAGAATTTCATTTAATTTCACATTTGGAGTATTCTAGCAAATCTATAAACACAGAGAATATCGAAAACTTATGGCAGGGTGGCATCTAGTGAAGACATGCAAGTAGGAAGAAAATTTTGATCTAAATGAGCTTTTGTATGAATATTTTCTCAACGTTGAAGGAGAAATATGTTACTGTATGTTATAGAACTTTAAAGACAGAGCACTGATGGGCATTAAAAAAGAATTTTTGCTTTAAAAAAAAAAAGCAACACAGTACTCCCTACAAGTACTGCATTCTTGCACACGGAAAACTCGCTCACATGAATTCTGGGTATGTTCAAGATGGTGCACCACTCGTCACTCATTCCCCAGATCCTCTCGACTTTTCAAGATGGCAGTCAAGTCAAATGTCCGGTAAAGACTTGTTTCCATATCTCAAAGTTCCCTCCCCCTATTCACTTACACTTACATGAAATTTCTAAGTTTCTTGACACAGAGACTTAGTTTCTGCACAACAAATGTTGTCTGAGTGCAAGTCTCTTCAATTATAAGGGAAAAAAAAATTTTCAGTGTGACGAGTGGGCATCGAACCCGGGGCGTCAGATCGGTGGTCTTCTCTCCTAACCACTAGACCACCTAGAATTCGCTGCAAGGGTTGGATTTGATTTAAGTAGTAATCCGAACACCCGAACCTATAAAGAAGCTAACCATTAACCCTAATCCTAATCAGTATTTTCAGTGCTTAGGCCTAATCAGTATTTTCAGTGCTTAGGCCTAATCAGTATTTTCAGTGCTTAGGCCTAATCAGTACTTTCAGTGCTTAGGCCTAATCAGTATTTTTCAGTGCTTAGGCCTAATCAGTATTTACTTTGTGTACGCATCACCAGGTATCCAAGGGCATTTTGAGATATGGAAACAAGTCCTAACCCAAATGTCCCACCCCGGGGATTGTTGTGAATGTCAAAATCCCAACCCATGTGCGCTTTACAAAGTCTAATTCCCCTAGTGCATAGGTGCATAATATCGAAACAACCGTAAACCTTAGGTTCACAGATACTGTTTTTTTTTCTTTTAGGGCGAGGACAGCTCACCTGCTGTCGGTGGTTTTCGGCCAATTCAGGAACTTGGGGCAGGTGCTCCTGCTTGGGGTCAATACAACTTCAATTTTTGTAACAAACTTTAATTTCGAATCTGCGTATAGCAATAGCAGACTGCACACTACAGACTGCAGATTCTTTTAACTAGTGTATCGCATTGCCATATCATAAACAGGTTAGCCTGAGCTCTATTCAGGGTAACTTGAGTCTGCTAATGTCATACGCAGATTTCATATGTCCTTTAGAGCCTCTTCATATGAGCCTGGTCAACCGGGCTGGCTCGGTTTCCGAGCTCTCGCCTCGCCTCTCTTTCCTTTGTAAAAATATTGATATGCTCATATGAGAGGCCTGGCTGGCCCGGTTACTGAGAGCTCGGTAACCGGGATGAAACTTTCCCCATATTAACACTCCAGCCCGGTGACCGGGATGAAACATTTTAGACAAAATAGCTTCGCTCTCACCACATAGCGGTCAAAATGGCATAATTTTGGTCTTGTATGTATTTCCACTTTAGGAGTATGCGAATCAGCTTTATTAGAAAAGTTAAAAGAGTCCACAAAGCTATGACAGTCGCGAAGAATACAAGGTTATGTTCCACCATTTCGGTTGTGTTTCTTAATTGAATTCATCACGGTCGACCGGGCTGAAATTTCCCATATGAACACATCACAGAATTTGTACTGGTTACCGGGTTCATATGAAGAGGCCCTGAATGTGTTGCAATATACTGTGTCAATTAAAAGATTTCTGGAAATTGTCATAGGGTGAACAAGTGATCATGCAAACCTAGAGAAATTTAAGGTTAAGTAGAGCAATATTTGCCATTGATATGGATAGTGGAAGAGTCTGAAATACTTGTTCCCTGTGATATGCAGGAAATGTTCTTGGGTACTCCTAGGCAGTATTTTTAAATCAGAGGATTTTTACCATTAACACTTTACCATTTTTTAGTATCTCTGCTTTTACAGTGGCCACAGTGAACAAAACTTTAAAATAGTATTCGCACCAATTTTGACCAAGCTGCAGTTTATATACTAAAACATAAAGATTAACCTATAGCAACCATAGGAACCACATCAATAATCATAATTGCACAGAAACAGTTTATCTAATACACAAATTCAAATTTTGGTGGAAATCACACATACAGAGTCCCATAAAATATTGCGAATACAGAAGTAGTGCATTTTTTGGCATTCTCCTTGGCTTTTCTGTTGTGTTTCAGTACAGGTCCCTAAAAAATATTGTTTTGGTGACCATGATAATATTGAGTATAACCCTAAGAAAACCCTTAGAGCTTGAAACCTCTGAGCAGCAGATATGGTATATATGCAGAAAAAAATGGTGAGATTTGCCTTAGTCTTCTTAGTCTTAGTATCTTGAGTGGTGTACAAATATTTTTTCTTTAATGTGTTGAATAATTATTATAATCATGTTCAAACATGGAATTGAACTATAATTTTAAACTATTTGTGCGAATGATTTCATCACCTATAGAATAATTTATGAGCTAAACCGCAGTGTTGAAGTGGAGTCAATCAGAGCTTTCAAATTCTTGTATCAGGAAGCCTAATACAAATGATAGAATTCAAAAATAATTTGGGATTTTGTGGACAAAATAGGTTTTAACACTAGATGTACAATGTATGTAGATTTTCAAAGTTATACTTCAATTGAGGCACTACACAACAAACACAATATTTACTTTCCTGAACAAAAAATAATACAGATTTTATTAGGGTTAAAAACTTTATAAATTTCCATAAGATTAATAATTATACCACACATTTAAATGAATAGGTCTGGGCCACCTATTACAATGTGAAAAAAATTAAGAAAATTTTCATGTAACCTTACACAAATTTTATAACGATCACAATCTGAAACACAATTTCAATTAAGATTTTATGGAGAAAATTTATTATTGGCAGTCATTTGCATGTTCTTTTGCATGATTTTAGTCTTTGATACAGTATAAGGTTTAATAGAAATTATATTGCTCTTAATAATAAGGATTATATTTTTGATTTTCAGATTTAACATAATAATACTGTAGCTCTGAGTTTATCTTAAAGAAATAATATATAATTATATCATGCATGTGTTGTAATGATTTCCTATGCCTCAATAAACATATGTTTAGTTATGAGCACGTGTACTCTATTTAGTCAATAATGTGCATGTAGTTTCAATTTGAATGCGTGAGTTCCTTTTCAGCTATGGAGGAGTTATATTGCAGCTCCTAGCTGAAAATCCATGAATTCAGTACAAGTGGAGTTGGCACATTTGGAGTTAAAACAATCCCTAAAAGGGATTCTTTCTTGGTGTTATAATAGCTACAAGTAGAGTAAAATCAACTCCAGATTTGTAGTTAAAATTTAGGAGTTGAAATAACCCTGAAAAAGGAGTAATTTTGAACCTAAATTTTTAACTCCGATTTTGGGGTTTAAATAACTCCACCAGAAGTAAAAATAACTCCACATTAGGAGTAAAAGTTACACCGATATTGGGTTTAAAATAACTCCCACTAAAAGAGTTAAAATAACTCCAGAAAAGGGATTATTTTGAACCGAAAATTTTAACTCCATTTTTGGAGTTGAAATAACTCCACCAGAAGTAAAAATAACTCCACATTAGGAGTAAAAGTTACACCGATATTGGGCTTAAAATAACTCCCACAAAAGAGTAAAAATAACTCCAGAAAAGGGATTATTTTGAACCGAAAATTTTAACTCCATTTTTGGAGTTGAAATAACTCCTTGAAAATTACTGTGTACTTGATAAAATTTGACGATATAATCACCGAAGATGGAACAATCGTTGCTGGGTGGTCCGATTGGATCGAAGACTTAAATAGTAAGAATGTCCGTTTGTTAGATCCATAATTTTAGTGTTTTAGTGAATTAAGGAATGGGTCTTGCTATATTTTGGAGGGGTTGGTCAAATTGAAAATTGATACTATCGCTTATAGACTTGCATAGGGTGAACTATTTGAAAAACTTTCAAATTTTTAGTTTTAAGAACTATGCTCGTTGATCACGTGACTTGCCACGC
>JAHPZR010044473.1:0-7500 GCA_019787425.1 Platygyra sinensis
CCCCAATTCCGGGGCCTCAAGCGCATTAGGCTACCACCCCAAAACTCTTTTGCACTAGTTGCTTCCTTCTGGACGAAAATTAATATCACCCCTACTTACACCACCCTCTAAGGTTTACGCTTTTCATCTTAGAACTGAAAAACCCTGGGCTACCTCAATGGTATCCAGATTACTCCGCCCAGGGCATAGGTGTCCCCAAACAGGGTTCATTTTCCTATTGCTAAATGGCTTAAATTGTTGCTAGTGTATGTTCTCTTTTCAAAAAATAAGGACAGCTATATAATATATATATATAAATATATATATAATATATATATTATATGATATATATATATTATATATATATATATTATAATATATAATATAATGTATATAGTCATATATTTGCCCCAAAACCAAGCCGGTATCACCCCCCCAGGCAAGGGATCCCGCCAAGATTGGGTTCCACAAAGTCCCCCAAGTTTGAGGAATGAAAGTAAATATTGGAGGTAAGTTTTTTAAGAAGAAACCTTCCCCAACCCACTGGAAAACAAAACCCCTTTCCTGATGGAAATTTTTGACAAAACTGTAAGTTGCCCCCCCCCCCGGAGCGGCGCAAAAAAATTTTGAACCCCACGGGTCCCCCCTGATCAACTAGTCGGGTGTCGATGAACGCACACTACCACTATCAGGACAAAACCATGCTGGCAACCTGGGCTGATTGGAGGGGAAATCATTTAATGTTGTGGGCATTTGTCGTGGTTAACTCCCTGCGGGCCCAGTTTTTCTCTGTGTGACAACCGTTTGTTGGGCTCAAGGGGATCTACTTAACTGATTATTTACCATTGGACTACCCTTTGTCCGCGCCTGTGGAAATCACCTGTTGATCCCAGCGTCCCTGTGTTCGTAGAATGGAAATTTCTTATCAAGAAAAACGGATACGTGGTGATAACAAGCACTTTAAGTTACACCTAGAGAATGACCTCGTGAATTTTTTTGTACGGCACGTATGGTGGATAAGATGGACCATTTTATAAATACTGCAGGCAACTCAGACCGTTTAATTAAAATGCCCTGAAGAGTGGAAGCCTACAGCCCTCCCACGAAAAAACAGAGCCCTGTAGGCAAATGTGCAAACGACCTAGTCCCCATTCACTTGAACTATTATATATATTATATATATATATATATATATATATAGAGATTATATATATATAGTTTTTGAAATGAAACAAATAGCGGACCAGCGAAAAACTTACTTAAACCGTGAATCCCTATTTTGAATGAAAAAAAACAGATAATGTGCCGTGAGTTGGGAAATCGACCCCCGCGTCTCCCCATGCGTTTACTAGTTCGGGTGTGCTACCAACTCTGCACCAGCACACGGACAACCCTGCTGGGCAACAGAGCAATCAGTGAAGTTAGTTAGGTTAGCCGTGGTTATAATATAATATATATATCCATTATATAGTTTATTTGGGGTTCTCTTGTCACGTAATTTTGGGCGTGTGTCCCCTTGTCCACGCCAGGGGATTTGGTGGAGTTTTTAATTTATAATCTCCTACTTTCCATTGTGTTTTGTTAAAGCGTTTCCCGTCCACTTGTTTGTAGCGATCATATTGGGTTCCAACGGTTTGTTATGTGTATTTCCAACATCAGTGTAAGCGATGTAAATTTTCGGCGCCCACTTGTGGCAAATTTATGCCTGATGAGTGCTGCACACAGGTTCGTGAAGAAAAACGAAAGTAACATAAAAGTAATAAAAATGCCAAACTCAAATCTACAGTTGCTTAAGTTTCGTCATCTGTTATATTATAATATATTATATATGATGTATATAATTATATATATATATATATATATATATATATATTAATATATATTTATTTATTAAAAAAAAAAACTGGGATACATTGGGGATAATATGCAAATTCCGAGTAGTGTTTTCATGGGGCCTTAAAAAGGCCAATCAAATGGTACTATGGAGGCCATTATTATACCCATGGGATCTACCAAAAACAAATGGGGGCGAAGAGTATTTGCGCGTGATTTTTTGGGCCTTTTTGTTTTTTTAATTTGTAGTCTTAGTTTTCTATATTTGGGGGGCGTTGTTTAATAAAAACAATTCTAAATTCCACTCGCGCTTCGTTGGATATGAGATATGATTTATAGCCAACTCGTGCGTCCTACGCGCCCTCGTTGGCATATCTTAATCATCCCTCATACTCCAACCGCCGCGCTCGTGGGGGAATAATTGGTTTTAAATATATATATAAAAAATTATATTTTTTTACTGTTAAGGTAATTTGCTTAATTTTTCTAGGTTCCCCCCCCCAGTCCCCTTGGGCCCGCCTTTGTTATATATTATTGGGGGAATTGAGCTGTTTTAAAAATTTCAACGGTTTACTTTTTGACAAAAAATTGTAATGGTAGAGTTACCATTTTTAACGAAAACAACGTTCAACAAGTCATATAATCAAAATAGAACAACAGGGGCTCCAATATGTTTTATCACTGGCTGGTGGTTGTGCCCTTATTTTTAGATTAAAATTTGGGGTCACCGTAACGTCCAGAGAATCGGTGAAATCCAGGCAAAAACTCAAGCGGATGGCCATCTGTCCTAATCATTTGTTTAGTTTATGACTTAGCGCGCGCGCTCTTGGCATGACGTGAACACGTTAATTTTCGTTTGAGGGCCAAGTAAAGAATTGGGGCCTGGGGGCAGGGGGGGAAAAAAACAAAACAATTACGGCGCGAACGTCCCCCCTTAAGTAGAAATGTTATTTCGTGGGCTGTCCTAAGGAAAAAAAAAAATCACGAAGGTCGATTTAACAAAAAACTGTTGTTACTTGCTTCTTACTGCTTTTAAAATTGGAAAAAAAATGTTTAAAATGGGAAATTTTTAGGGAAAATTTTCCTTTGATTGTTTAAAAAAAAACACGAACTGGGGAGGGGCAAAAGGCCCCTTTGCCCGAGGTGGGGAATAAAATAAATTGGGGACTTAAAAAAAAAAAAACCTGGGGGGAACCGGGGTCCTTGGGGGAAGAAAAAACCATGTAAAGTTAGTTTTTGGTTTTTCCTTTGGGTTTTTTGAAAGTTTTTCTCCTGGTCCATATAAACGGTGTTTATTTTTATCCTAAATATGTGGGAAAGTACTTTTGCCATTTCGGATTTTTTTCACACATGGAGGGAGTTGTTATTGGGGGGGGCATCCAAGGTTTTAAACTAGGGAGTGGCCAATGTCAAATTTCCTTGGTTAAATAAAAAAATTCTTGCATTTGAAAAAAAATTTTTCGGCAACACTCTTAAAATTTTAAAAAAAAACCTAAAACAGGGGGTGGACAAAAAAGGAAGAAAAAAAAAAACAAACGTTTGCCAAAAGGGGGCGCCGCCTTTTTCCACGCACTTCCGGGGGACCAGAAAAATTCCGCCGGAAATTCCGGGGGGGGGGGGGGGGGGGACGAATGGAAGAGGCAATTTCAGACGTCATGTCATATTCATTATGTTCATGTTTCGGGTCCGTGAAATGTTTAAGATCCGTACTTCGAGAGTTTGGCCCTAAATTTTGCCTAAATTTCCGGGGAAATCGGAAAAAATAATCCGGTTCCATTTGACCCATCTCCTGCTCCTGTTCGTACTCTAGTTTCTCCTTCCGAGCTTTGAAGTGGAATTGAACATAACTAATAACCTATAAACTAATCCGTAAGGGCTTCTAAGTAAAACATAATATAGAGTGCTTACTATGTATGACAATCGAACTGAAATAGTCTTACTATCTTACTTTCACCGTTATGGCAGCGAAAATACATCGTGAGGCTTACGTGAAATGTGAGCATAACCACTACAACCACTCGTGTGAAAACTTGGGCGGCTTGAGAGGCATCGTAGATTCTTAATGTAAGTTCGCGGGGCGGACGTTTAGAATTCATTAAGATAAAAAAGTTATAATTGTCACCCTCAGAACCTAATACCATCAAATTTATTTTTCAACTTCCAATACTTTCGTCGCGCGACAAACTTGGAACCTGTATGAGACCCTGGGACGCTTGACGGGGGTCCATTCCAACGAATCAATCGGAAAAATTACTGGTTCCATTTGTGCTGTCCCCATGGAATACCCTAAATTTCAAAGCGGAATATTTGGTCGAAGGGAGACAAAGAGCCCATGGATGCCTCCTTTGCTGCTGTCTCTTTTCGAAAAGTCTTATCCAGTCGGCATGGCTTTGTCTCGTTTGGTTGGCAAGAAAAACCATTTTTTATCGAAAACATTTTACGGGGTTAGTGACAGCAGTCCGATAATGAGGAGGGATGTCAGTATAAGAAAATCTAATCATAAAAATTTACAATTTTCCTTGATTGTGATTGGTTTAAAAATCTCCTATTTCCCACTAATTCACTTGCCAAGTTGTTATCGGACAGTTTTGTTATCGGACAGTTCAATAAGCCAATCACATTCAAAGATGTAGTTAAAATCAACCAATCACATTTAAAGTTTTGTTTAAATCAACCAATCACAACCTTGGTTTCAATCACCATAGAAACAAGTGTACAAACTCCTAAATTGGGGCTTTCTTCAAAATGGAGAATTTTTTCCCCTTGAACAATGATTATGTTTTAGAAGACAGAAGTGATTTATTTTATCCTTTGGCACAAATGTTTATGCGAACTATCCAGACGAGTTCCTTTGTGGATATGTTAACATGTTCAGATGAAGTTCAGCCTTCCACAACATCTTTATCGTTTCGCAACAACCGCGGAAAACGGAGGTAAACATCCTCGGCTGTAATACCACTGCTCAGTACGCTAGTATTTCCTCCCTCGAAAATCCTCATTTTGTTCAACAAAATCAAAATACAGGAACAATGACAGTAGACCAAGCCAAGTTTTCCCCTTGTATCAGACGGAGAAATTTCAGAAATAAATAATAGTAAAACGACAGCCTCCAAAAACATCGCTCGAGCAACTAAATCATGGATGGCAGCATAGGTAGAACGTTGTAAAGCCAAAAACATTAATGCATTTAACTGCAAGTGAAAGACGAGAATTGTTTCACATTGCTAGCGGATACGTGCCTGTACAATCCAGCTCGATATCTGCGCTTTCTTCCACATTCCCTTTGCACAGTTCGGTGCCTGCAGCTTCAGCAAATCCACCAGCTGTTGGAGAATGTTCGACCAGCAGTTCCAATCAGTTCAAACCAAGTTTCTTCATTAGCGCATGTGGCAGAATTCACCGGTATGCCGTCGTCCAAATACAGCATGGCTACAAAAATCTCTCGGCGCCATTTTAAATTTTCAATAAACAGTTCAGTGTGTTTAAAAAACACCAGCAACTTAAGAAAATCCCCGTCCCAAAAGCCAAGGAAACGAAGAATCATAATTGACTCTGGCTCTGATGTTTACAACTTGAAGTGATCTGTCTATTGACTCAGCTTAAAAACCTTGAATCTTGCTGGAAAAACACTGCCCTGGCAAGCGTTCGGAATTTTAACCAAATTCTGCAAAGTTCTGCCCAGTTGAGCGTTTTTCATGCATGGTTGCGTTTTTGACTGACATAAGACTTGTTTTTCGCTCGTCACTTGGCAACCAGCAAATCCATTTTGACTGTTGTCGATTTCAGAGCGACATTAAATGCAAATTTCCCCTTTATTTCATAACTTTGCTATTCTTCTTTTCTCGGAAATTGTAATTTTTATGATTAATTGGTAATAAGACTTCGTGTCGTCCAATTCTGTCTGTAATCATACTCGTGATAAACAAATCGGACTCCCGCTGCGCGGTTGTCCCGATTTTGTTATCACTCGGTATGATTACCAGACCGAAATTGGACTCCACTCAGTCTATTACCATTACTTATTAAATGTGTATCATAAGATTGGAAAATCTACACTTAAAAATCACTCCCTCCCCTTCGCGCGCGTTGGCGCCCCAGAAGTTTTGCATAACCATTTTTTTCTCGTTGTTTTACTTCACGTCACTCCAAACGGACTAAGCGAAAGAGGGGGACTACTCGTAGTCTAGATAGCAGCAAAGGTGAAGTATTTTATGTTATATGATAACCCAAGTTAAATGTAACACGGCATATTTCGAACAATGTTCATCATCAGAGAGATCAACTCTGATATGCCTATCTATATATAAACAGAACAAATGCTGGAAAAAATCAAATGCCCCGAGTGGGATTCGAACCCACGACACCCCGATCTCATGGAAGGTGCATTAACCACTGAGCTACCGAGGCAACCACAATGGAGTGAGTCGAATATAAGCTACAAAGGAACATAGATTACCAGACATTTGCTCCCAGGCCTCTCGGACTGGGAATTACTTCAGTTGATCGTCGAGACAATGCTCATCGGACCAGATGTTGTAGATCATACACATTAAATGTAACACGGCATATTTCGAACAATGTTCATCATCAGAGAGATCAACTCTGATATGCCTATCTATATATAAACAGAACAAATGCTGGAAAAAATCAAAATTTGAGAGTGACGTGATTTTCCTGGGCCCATCGCAACTCTTTGCCTATGCATAGCAGCCAATGAGATAATGGATTGCGTCAAATGGCTTTTTTCGTGTTCGCCATGTTGGCAAAGGCGGGGCAAAGTCCGGCTTTCGCGTTATGTTGAAATATTTTAAAATTATAGCCAGAAATTCCGAACCATGAGAGGCGTTACATAGGTCGCTACATTCAATGTTGTGATTGGCTCACGACTTTCTCGTAAACAAGTCCCGCCTGCGCCGTTGCCGGCAGTCAAACTTTGAGCCGCAGAACATAAAGATTAATTCGAATTAATTATTTCAGGTCTAAGATAATTTCACTAAAAATGAGCTTTTTAAAAAGTCAACCGATACTCTAATCTTTTTTCCCTTTCGATTTTGTATGAATAACAAGCCTTTTCACGCGGTTTTGAGTAGCCGTAAATCAGATCGAGAATCATTTTCTATCTGTGACTGTTATGTCATGCAGTACGAAAAGCCCCAAGGAAATCCAAGTCCTAGGCTCTATAACCTTCAAAAAAAAATTTTTAAAAGAAGCCTGGAAGATATCTTCAAGCATAGTTTTACCATTGCACGCGCGCTGATGACGAAAACTCAAGTAATCTGCGCGCGCTCAAAGCAAAACATCGGTGTTTTTTCGATTTTTATGACGTCAACATGAGCACAAAAAGCAAAACTGACAGTAAATTTTTTCACGTCTCCTTCGGTGAATTTTTTTTTTTAATTAGGTGGAGTTGTAACCATGTACATTTCCTATAAAATACCTTATTTGTGTTAAAATCTGTCAGAGCTAATCTGAAATATTTAGAAAAAATGACAAATAACAGAATATTGGAAAAACCGTCTGAACAACCTTGACTTTTGACCGATTCAAAAAATTAGGCAATGTCATTTCCATGATGTCGCAAAGTATGAAACAATTTCCCCGAAGGAAAGTGTAGAGATTAAGAAGTTTAGACCAAAATGAGGAATTATCTGCCTGTCATTAGATGAGATATTTGCCATGGTAACAGCC
>JAHPZR010044473.1:12500-44558 GCA_019787425.1 Platygyra sinensis
AAGTGTCTCTTACTATCCACTGCAAATACAAATATTTTGATTCTACTGCACAGAGAGCTGAAGACCGACAGCAAAAGTTTCACTTTTGCCGTTTGCCGTTTGCCGTAAACGTCATGCTTAACCTCTCTATTACTTCACATTTCACCCCTATTCACGTGTACCCCCGCCTTAAAGGGACATCGTCACGCTACTTGGCAGGTTTATAAAAAGCCTGAAGGTGTCTTCGGAACAATTGAATTTCAAAACTAAGGATCTAGTTTTGTTATTAAAGGCTATTTGAATGTACTGAACCTGTTTCCTGTCGTCTGTCCCTGCGGATGGCATAGCCCTCTCTGATAAAATTCATTTGATACTTTCGTCGTAGCTTTACAGAAGCATTTCGTTTGTGATTAAAGCCTCAAAGTAATGATTTTTAGCAGAGAATAGGCCTTTTTCGCTTGTTCATTTTGTTTTCCCAATACAGATCATGTGATGATACTCAGGAGATTTGATCCTTTGTTTTGTTTATTAAAAAGGGTACATGCAAGCATGAATATGTCTGCATGTACTCTTTTTAATGAACAAGACAAAGGATCAAATCTTCTGAGTATCATCACATGATCTGTATTGGGAAAACAAAATGTACAAGCGAAAAAGGTCTATTGACCTAAAACTGGAAAATCCTCGTGACACTGCTCCTTTAACAACGATTTCAAATTGACTCGTTTTACTTTTGGAGGTGCGTAAATGCCTGTAATGTACATGTTCATGTCAATTAATTGTCTGAGGCAGTGACCAGGCCGAAGGCTTAGGCTACTTTGGTCACTGCACACATTTTGCTTTTCACTACTTGCGTAATTTAGTTTGTTTATGTCCCTTCCTTGTAATGTACTTTAATGTAGAAATAATTATTTACAAATAGTGCGAAAAGTAATAAACGTAAAAATAAAACATAAACATGAACTAGTTTAACTTTGTTAGCAAATAAAAGTTTAAAACTTTCCGCTTTTAGTTCTGAAATTGTGTCTTGAAATTCTGATTGCCCAAGCTAAGAAAGTATTACTCATCATCATATTGAAAAGAAAACCTCATTAACATTTACCTTCTACACACATAAACATACGCTACTGCAAAACTAGTTTCGTCAATAGACCTCGTCAGTTGTATGTGATGTATCGTTAAAAACAAGATTAAACCTCAGACGACTTCATATAATATATCGTGAGGAACAGTCCGGTATCTAGTTGCACAACAATGACGCTAAAGTGACAAAACAATAATAGTCATTCATTGTGAAGCGTGAGACGTTACCGTCATGTTTCTCACAGGAATGTCTTTAACAATAATAATAAAAGACTAGAATTCAGTTTCACTGTGCAATAGTCATATGATAAAATGTTTGTAGCTTCATCTCACGATTCCCTTTCCTTTAACTTCCTTCCCGTTCACAGGGCCAATTTGGGCTCTTAGAGACCGAATAAAAACTTTAAAGCCATATTTCTCAAAATGACGAAATAGACCGATCACCAATATTTCACGCACGATATCTCTACAGGGTTTTAACCGAATGTTGTCAAATTTTGAACATTGGTAAAGGACACAATTATCTAGAAGGCAAACCTTCAGAATGTGCAATTTATGAAATTCTATCTCTGTTATTCAGTTAATACAGTTAGCATTAGTTAATATTTGAAAACGTTTTCCACTTTTACGAGATAAAACCCCTCGAAACACCGCTTTCTGAGGTTTGGCTCTTGGACAACCTGCTTGTGGACAGCATGAACTGAATTCCATGCTTCTCGAACCATCCATCCACCATTTTTAACACTCAGGAGCTAGTTATTCATTAACTATTGTGGCATGTGACCTAGAAATGCTCATTCTTGAAGTCAGAGTGCAAAGTCCTTTAAAGTGGTGCCAAAACTGTTCCCCAGAGTTTTTTTTGCAAAAAAACAGCTTTTTTTTTGTTTAAGACCGCCCTTAAGAAAAGAACAAATTGTTTCTATAACTCTATTCAGTAACCAGCGAACAAAAAGATTTTGACGTCTAATGGGCTGTTCACAAACACAAAGATTGCTCGAGAAAATTCGCGAAAATCTGGGAAAAAATCGGTGACATCTCTGAAAGTAATGGAGTATCAATAACAAATCCAACTGTGCTGTCGAACCAATTTAATAATCACTTTGCTACTATCGGTCCAGAACTTGCTAGCAATATTGATTTCTCAAATAGTGATGGTTATCAAAAGTACCTCACTGGCACAGATAAACGGTTTCAGCTCCATCCGACCAGTACAAATAAAGTTCTCTCACTTTTGAATCGTCTAAACAAGTCAAGGCAGCTGGCCTTGACAAGATATCTGCTAGGCTCATTCGGAAATGTGCAGATCTCATTTGTATTCCTATCCGTGATATTTTTAACCAGTCGATAAGTCAAGGCATCTTTCCGGATGACTGGAAATGCGCAAAGGTCACCCCACTTTTTAAACAAGGCGATCGGGACGACTTAAACAATTATCGTCCAATTTCGGTGATTTCAGTTATGGCCAAGGTCTTTGAAAGAATTGTCTATGATCAATTATATGCCTATCTAGAAGAGCACAATATAATCTGTAAATATCAATCAGGCTTTCGCGCTATTCACTCAACTGTCACGGCTCTCCTTGAGGCCACGGACACTTGGGCGTACAATATTGACCGCGGTAAAATCAACGCCGTTGTTTTCTTAGATCTAAAAAAGGCCTTCGACACAGTTGACCATGAGATTCTTTTATCAAAATTAAGCAATTACGGCATATATGGTAACGCGCACCAATGGTTTAAGTCGTATTTAGAGAATCGTACTCAAATGTGCTCCATCAATGGATCGCTCTCTCAAAGCTGTTTATTAAGTTGCGGTGTACCCCAGGGGACGATTTTAGGTCCATTATTATTTCTGTTATACATCAACGATCTTCCAAACTGTCTTTCAAATTGTGAGCCGAGGATGTACGCTGACGACACCCACCTTACGTACGCAAGTGATAATGTAGACAATATTCAGTTGCATCTAAATCAAGATTTAGAAAATGTTCACAATTGGCTGAGAGCAAACAAACTTACTCTAAATATGACTAAAACCGAATTTATGCTTATCGGATCTAGGCAGAGGCTAAGTACTCTCACAGAGTCCCCGACATTTGCAATTAATGATTTTGAAGTTAGCCAGGTCACTACTGCAAAATCACTTGGAGTGACCATCGATGACAGACTTGATTGGAATGGCCATATCGAGAAAGTAACAAAGAAAGTCGCTTCTGGTATTGGGGCCATAAAACGAATAAGGCACCTTGTCCCTCAGGCGACCTTACAACTAACATATCAAGCTTTAATACAGCCACACTTTGATTATTGCAACATTGTTTGGGGAAACTGTGGGATAACCTTACGGAATAAGGTTCAAAAGCTACAAAACAGAGCAGCCCGTGTTTTGACCTACTCAAGCTATGACGTAGATGCTGGTCACCTTTTCAAACTTCTAGGGTGGAAAAATCTAGCTTGCCAGCAACAATTTCAAAGAGCTACGATGGTTTACAGGTCTCTGCACGGGTTGGCTCCAAACTATCTTAGTTCTAGATTTGAAAGGCGAGAAGTCGCATATAACCTAAGGGACTCTGAAAATAAACTTAATGTTCCATTACCGCGCACAAACTATTACAAAAACAGCTTCAGCTATAGTGGCGCCATTCTCTGGAACAGTCTTCCTTGTAACTTAAGGGAAGCAGAGTCCCTTGGGCAATTTAAACGATTACTCAAAGAACTGTAAGGCACGGCATTCGTGGAAAGCAGCTTTTTTATTTAAATATTTTTATTATATTTAAATATTTTTATTATATTAGTATTAGGTATTTTTAAAGCTGACGAATTTTGTACCGTGGATAAATAAAGATTTACTACTACTACTACTACTAGATGTTTATAACGAATTGTAAAAGTACAAGTTTTTGTGGCTGGGTGTGTTGTCTGTTCTTATGTGGTCGTTCTAACATGGATTTCGGACAAAACCAGCTTGTGAAATTTACGTAACCTTTACCAGGGAATGATCTCAACCCAGGGGCCCGTTCCCCAAAGTCCCGTAACTTATCGGGCCCGAAATCGTTTTATTAAATCAAAGTCTCAAGAAAAGTAGGATGTGTTCTGACCTCTAATGAAGTCTATATTGTTTCTTTAGCTGATAACTTCATTGTATAATTTTCAAAACTTTTGAAACTCCCGTCTGGAATGAAAAAACAGAACAGCTTAACGGGCCCAGTAATTACCGGGACCTTCGAGAGACAAGCCCCAGGACAGAGGCCTTCTTTCAGCTGCTGCAATTTGTGCAAGGAACGAGGCAGCTTTATGCGAAATTTTTCCATACGGATAAATTCCTTTGGCGCTGCCCCAAGCTTGTAAAATAAGGCAACACATTTAATTATATCGACATTCACCATATCGTCCGCCATCTTTTCACGTGCTCTCGTGACCCTTTCGAAGCTTTGAAGCCTAGCCTTATATCCATCACGAGCCAGAGCTAACCGGAAGCTAAACAATTCGCCAGGTCCGGTTGCTATGGCGTGACGTCATTTATCTGTTAGGTTGCTGTCATCGCAAGGATTTTGCGGTTCTATTGTGGTTTGCGATAATTGCTTTTAATGAGAGTAATTGTGTACTAAAGTAACCTGGTTATTTCAGATATAATTGATTTTTTTGAATAAATTTTCACAACGCGGGAATATATGCTCGCTTACATATAATACAGACTTCGAATGAACCCGTCGTCGGTCATTGGAAACGGGCACAAAACGAGGTTTGCCTCCGAATTAGGAGATATGATGTTTCTGCTGACGCATTTTTGCGAAATTGAGCCAGTTTCCAGTCGAATTTTCCTCGGGAGTTAAGGAAGGCGCGCTGGTTTTCTTTTCGCGGGAAGACCGAAGAGCAACAAAGCAGCTGCCCCTGCCTCTACATTTGGATTTGTTGTCGCTCAATCCATAAAACAGTTGTTGAAAAACCAAACGAAACTGACAACCGCGGTTGGCTTGTACATGAATTCAAGAACGACAGAGAGAACCAGAAAGTGACTGTCTTCAGCTAGCGCCGGCAGTGACCAACCTCGTAGAGCATCGAATCGGCAAGACAACACCTTCAAAACTCAACAAGATGATGGTACCACGCTAAGTCATCAGATTAATCTTTTATCTATATCATAACTTACATGCATTGTCGTGATTTTAGATTGCATGGGGACTAGATAGCTACTAAAGATCAGTATTTTCGTTTGTGAGTTAGACCCTATACTGAAGTCTACACGGTACACTAGTTTTCTGAAAGACAATTCTATATACATAGAAAATCAGCATATAGGCACATATTGTAACTACTCTCTGGTTTACACACGCAAACGTCCACGTAGTTTTTTGACGTTGCCGAGCGTACGAGGATATTTTACAAAAACTGAATGCGTGATATTAACAAAATCGTAGTAGTGATTTTTTCGTCGTGCGTGACATTATAGGAACTTGTTACATATCCTTTCTGGTTCATCCAGGTTGAAGTCCATGCAATACAGTTGCTGAGTACTTCGGGATATGTAACAAAATCGTGATAGTGATTTTTCCGTCGTGCGTGACACTATAGGAACTTGTTACATATCCTTTCTGCTTAACCCAGGTTGAAGTCCATGCAATACAGTTGCTGAGTACTTCGGGATATGTAACAAAATCGTGATAGTGATTTTTCCGTCGTGCGTGACATTATAGGAACTTGTTACATATCCTTTCTGGTTCATCCAGGTTGAAGTCCATGCAATAAAGTTGCTGAGTACTTCGGGATATGTAACAAAATCGTCATAGCGATTTTTTTCGTCGTGTGTGACATTATAGGAACTTGCTACATATCCTTTCTGGTTCACCCAGGCTGAAGTCCATGCAATACAGTTGCTGAGTACTTCGGGATATGTAACAATTTTTCTCGTCGTGCGTAACATTATAGGAACTTGTTACATATCCTTTCTGGTTCATCCAGGCTGAAGTCCATGCAATACAGTTGCTGAGTTCTTCGGGATATGTAACAAAATCGTGATAGTGATTTTTCCGTCGTGCGTGACATTATAGGAACTTGTTACATGTCCTTTCTGGTTCATCCAGGCTGAAGTCCATGCAATACAGTTGCTGAGTACTTCGGGATATGTCACAAAATCGTGATAGTGATTTTTTTTCGTTGTGCGTGACATTATAGGAATTTGGTACATATCCTTTCTGGTTCATCCAGGTTGAAGTCCATGCAATACAGTTGCTGAGTACTTCGGGATATGTAACAAAATCGTCATAGCGATTTTTCTCGTCGTGGTGTGACATTATAGGAACTTGTTACATATCCTTTCTGGTTCACCCAGGCTGAAGTCCATGCAATACAGTTGCTGAGTACTTCAGGATATGTCACAAAATCGTGAGAGTGATTTTTTTCGTCGTGCGTGACATTATAGTAGGAATCAGTTGGTACATATCCTTTCTGGTTCATCCAGGTTGAAGTCCATGCAATACAGTTGCTGAGTACTTCGGGAATAATGTAACAAAATCGTGATAGTGATTTTTCCGTCGTGCAGTTAGCCTGCGTACCTGGCGGGTTTTAGCTCGCGAGTGCTTTTGTTTTGGTAGCGAAGCCGTTAACGCGAAGCCTTGAGAGGATTGGTATTTTTTTTTTATCGCGCAGTTTCCAGAATCGCTTCGCATTAGTTTACTTGTACACAGTTACATTAAAAGCTCGTGATTTCTATCGCGCATAGAAATCGAGAGCCTAAACTCTTGAGAGGCTTTTGAAAAAGTCTTTGTTATAATTTTTGAGAATTTCTCACCGCCCATAACATTAAGTGATTTAATTTTCTTACACATGATCTTCGAGTTCGACTGCCAGACAAATTGATAAAACGTGTTGTACAACCTGATCAGAGTTGTACAAGGGTTGTTTACTTCGTTTATTTTGCTCTAGAGCGTGTTTCAATTCTGTGTGAAATATTTTCTCGTTAGCCTCTTCTCGTACAATTGGGTAACTAGTTTTCTGTTTTAAAGTTGCTTTTAATTTGGCCGACGGTATATTATGACTTCTTTTATTAATGACGTCTTCAATGTGTTTTTCGTTTTCTTATGGTTTCATCACTGTTTTTAGTGGTAACATCTTTGAGATATAATTGTTTCCTTTTAAGGTCATCTACGTAGGTACTATGATATTCATCAACGGTCACAGTAACGCCAGCGTTAATGTTTCCATCGGTAAAAATTGACATTTTGTTAACGCCTAGTGTGGCGTTATCGCTTGGTGGGAAAACTGTCTCATCTTGCAGTATTCCCTCTGTAATTTCGTCATCATCATCACTACTCTCCATCTTATTTTCAATTTCTGATAAATGATATTTGCGCGCTTTCACATGTGTACTTTTGTCAACTTCTCTTTTATTACGTCTCGTATGTTGAGTACTCTGGGTTAATTTGACAACTGGATTATCTGTATTATCAAAACGACATCGTGACTACTATTTTTCGTTGCCGAAGAAACCGAACATAAAGATTCCCTAGACTGTGTTTCAGACACGCTATTCTTAGCAGGATATGGTGGTCCCGGGATTACCACAATATCCGAAATAGGCGAGTCCGAAAAACGGTCATCAAGGCGACTTGGACTATCAACAATAGGCGATTCCATGTGAATATCATCAATACTATTTACACCTGTTTTACAAGTAGAAACATCATGTCGAGCAGCCGAATATCTTGAAGAGAACCGCCTATCTATATTGGTAAAACACTTTCTGGGCTTATATCTGACTCGATTGGTGCTCTCTAGTTGCTCTTAGAAAGTTTGGTCTATAATATTTACATAATTGTCTTCTGCCAAATTGGACTCTTGGGGTACCAACAAGAGTCCTCAGGCGTTTCCCTGGTTGGAATTTGATGGCCCTTCTATGGCTAACATTAAGCGTTGATTGTGTATGGTGGGCTAGAGTCTTCATCATTATAGTCATCGTTCCAGCCTCTGCAAGATCGGTCATATGATCGATTGGCAGAGTAGCGCGGATTCTGATACCGCCTCAATTCATTCCCTAGGCGGGTTACCCGACGTTGTAACTGGTCAATCTGGCTATTTGCTGTCCCTGCCAATTGCGGGATTGGAAAGGACGTGATGTCCACAGAGGCTGATCATAAGCAGCCACAGCATAACCAGAGTGCATTTGCTGCTGGTACCACTCTTGCTGCTTTTGAATTTGCTTAAGTTGATTAGATAATTCTTCCAGTTTCTTATCAACATCTGAAGTATTTGGAGCTGGTGCTGCAGCAGCTATCACCTTACTGTCACTAGAAGGTTGTTCCATGAATTTAGTGAACATTGTTTGCATTTTGGTTAAAACAGATTGAGTATCTATAACGCCCTGGCGGCTGTTAACTATGTCCTTCATCCGCGCTAAGGACTCGGCCTCCTGAAAGGTCTTTGGCCTACCTAGCGACACATAAGCCTGAAGGTCACCGTGTAATCCCCAATAAAATAACGGACTGTTTCTACGTCAGATAATTTTAATCGCTTGCACAGACGTGTTATGTCCGTTATGTAGTCATCTATGGGCTCATTTGGAGCATGTTTGCGCGCACTTAGCTGTTGGCTTAATATCCAGTCTTGAGGACCAGAGGCAAAGCGTTCTTGAAACGCAGTGAAAAGCTCGTTTAAATCGCCTGAAACCGTTGCAGGAAGCGCAAGAAACCACGCGTTCGCAATGCCCTGCAAAAATAAAGGAAAAGCATTTAGTTGCAATTCATCCGACCAATTGTTTAATTTGGCGATGCGGCGAAAATTTTCTAACCACACTGACGCGTC
Organism: Platygyra sinensis; assembly: GCA_019787425.1. Taxonomy (NCBI): domain Eukaryota; kingdom Metazoa; phylum Cnidaria; class Anthozoa; order Scleractinia; family Merulinidae; genus Platygyra; species Platygyra sinensis. The sequence continues at coordinate 21,359 of JAHPZR010044473.1, forward strand.
TGCCACAGGATTTCCATCAAAAGGTTCTGGCTGCAATCCATTAGTAGTTGCTTTCCGGTCAATCTTATTTTGTAGAGAATCTAAGAACGTGCTTGTCTTATGCGCTTCTTTTTCTAGGTCGCCTTTTAGTGTCGCAAGAAAATCGGTAAGCAAGGCTTTAAATTCCTCTTTTTGGTCAGCATTCATGATACCAGATGCAGGACAAACACAAATATTACTAGTTTTATGCGTTTCAACCAATTGTGCTTGACGTGTTTGAGAACGTGTAATAATCTTGTTAGAAGCTTTAGACTTAGATTGCATAAATTACAACAACTGCTGATTCACTTCTCACGTTGCTTTTATGGGGTGAACCACATGATTCGTCAGATCACTGTCAAACTGTCAATTCCTTAATTTTAGGCTAACGTCAGAGCCTGCGCAATTCGCATAAGATACTAGTGCGATTGCGCACGAAGCTGTTTAGCATATTTTCCTTCGAGGCTACTCACAGTGACTAAAATATTTTCATCCAGAATTTTAACTATCAATTTTCAAGTGGTTGACCAATATAAAACAACGCGAGAAATATAAAAATTACAATCTTTGTTTCCATCAAGTCAAACCCTGGAATCACACTAGAATTAAGCATAAAGTTGTTGTTAAATATTTCTAACAGCATACGTGTCCCAAGCGTAATTCCAGCTTCGTGGGTTGGGCTTTCCTAAATTCTAAGCCCGCCTTTTCCATATCATTATCTTGGTACGTGTTCTTGAGTTTAAACATATGCAAACAAACACCTTAGTACTGATTAAAGTAAATACACTTTTCTGGCGCTTTTGTGCGAGGTATGAATTTTAATTGAGCAGCCGTAACTCAATGTCCAAAAAGAACCACTGAACGAATAAAGTTTGGCTTAAAAAATCACACAACAAAATCTTCACAAGTTACCGAATACCAAATAGTTATTTCCAGGAAGAGCGCCTCCAAAAACTAGACATCGGATTTATTTCATTATCTTAACTGATGTCAAGAGACTCTAACCATAGCAACTGGCTAAACACAGCTGGAAATGTTGGTGTTTGATGAATATGAATAAGCTCAAGCCCAACAACACAGCACCAAGGAAGATTATAATTCTAGCAGTAATGAAATAAAGGATCAAGCAACACTTTTCAAACGCGCTAAAATATCACACGGTTATATTAACCAACACCAATACAAGCTTTTCCTTCAACAAATTAATGACGAATGAGTCACTTAATAAAATACACCTTAGCTTGCATTTTTATTCTCTAACAATAGTCTTTGAAATCGCTGGGTATTTACGAACAGACTTACATAGGGAGAATACCTAAATAGGCTTGAATTGGGCTTTCCCTGGAAAATCTGGGTCGATTTCCAGAAACGCCGACTAAATGCTTTGTATGTTTCTGACGCGTTTTAATTAGACGATGAAATTGTGTTACAGTAAATGCACTTTACACTTTAGGATTATGACACATTGTGGCAAAACTTGACGCTTTTTGAGGAACACAAACGATCACCGCCAGGGATATGATTACACTGGAATGTTATAAGCCCTGGATATCCCGTGGAGATCATAGACTAAAAGTTCGAGATCCCAGGTCTGTTTTTTGGTTGCTAAGAACATCTGGTTCGTTATGAATTACCTCCCCACTCCTCCCCACATGGCCGGGAAGGGAAGCCATGACTGACTTGGTCTAGGCCTAAAAGGCAATCCTTTGTTAAAGAGAGAAGCTTTAAGCAAGATAAAGTTACCGCTCAGTCTTTTGAGCCTCTTAACTCTGTTGAATAACTGCCTAAAAAACACGCAAAAACCGACAACCGCTAGCTAAATTTATGATTTCCCGCAACCGCACGATAATTTCTTAACCGTAAACCGCCAGATAAATCCGGTGAATAAAGCTTAAGTTGCAAACCGGCACTCAAAATTGGCTTAAACCGCCAAACCGCCAGACTATAATAGACCTTCTTTATTTGGCCGTCAAACGTGCACAAATGGTTTTCCATGATAAAAAAAAGAACCACTTTCATTGCTTTAGTGAACATTCTCCTTACAGCATCATCATCTGGCTCATATGACTATTGCACAGTGAAACTGAATTCTAGTATTTTGTTAAAGATATCCCTGTGAGAAACATGACGGTAACGTCCCACGCTTCAAAATGAATGACTATTATCTTTATTTTTGTCAATTTTGCTTTAGCGTCATTGTTGTGTAACTAGATACCGGATTGTTCCTCGTGCAATATTATATGAAGTCGTCTGAGGTTTAAATTTTTTTTTAATGATACATCGCATACAACTGACGAGGTCTATTGACGAAACTAGTTTTGTAGTAGCGTATGTTTATGTGTGTAGAAAGTAAATGTTAATGAGGTTTTCTTTTCAATAGTCTTAAAAACACCTAACGACTTAAGAATCTCTTAACAACGATTTCAAATCGACTCGTTTTGCTTTCGAGGTGCGTCACATATTTGAAGCCATTCTGCTTGAATAGAAATCGTCCCTGAACCCGTTACACACACAATAGAGATATAAAATAAATATCTTACTAACCTCGTTTTCTCAGTCCGTTCTGTGAGTTGCTGATCCTTGTTTGTCTCCCTCGCGCTTGCCATAAATCGATGGGGGAAAATTCGGTTCTTAACTTACAGTACGTGACTTGAAAGGTTAGTAAGAAGTATTTACCACAGTGTACGCTCATCTTGTTCACTTCTTTAGTTTGTTTATCGTCTAAATGGGTTGTTCCCTAGTAATTGCTGACCTTGCTGGGTACAAATAATGTAACTACTACTCAAACTAAAGTAGAAATATTTCCATGCTTTACTTGCTGCCGGATATTTTTTTGGCGAGGTTAGTAGATGAAAGGTATTGATTCGAGGATTGTAGCTTTAATTTGTTGTTCCAGGCAGTTCTGGTTAAAGCCAGCTCCCTTATAGTGGCCACTTCTCGTAAGCGACCACCTCCGGTAAGCGATCACATTATAAATAACCTTTTGGTTTCTCAGTCAAAGACTGATTCAAGACGAGCTTTCTCTTAACCGAGCACTACTCAAATTTCTTAAAGTGCATATGACCTGAAAAATAAGTCATTTCAAAAATAGGCTCATTTAAAAGGCTTGTCAAAGTGGAGTAAAATGGCACTTTTTTTGTGATACCTCTTTTTGTTTCGGAGATATTGAAGTTTTCCTATTATGTAAATTTAGCCACTGATGGACGTCGCCGTTTGTGAGAGTGCAGTGGTGTGACAGAAAATTAAGGATATCTCCGTTAATAATAAAGCAATGCTATTGAAACTTGGAAGGGACGTTGCACCCTACGAAATATACCAGATGGTACAATTTTGATGATGGCAACATGCTAGGTTCCAGTCCCTCTCTCTTTAAAATCAACTATTACCATTTGTAGCTGCACGGGGCAAAATATACAGTTAAAATTGTTAAGGGACGACTCAATGAAGTTGAGACTGGGATACGTCGTAGATAAGACGAGGTATTTTGCTTTGTTGAGTCGCCAAATGGTGATATTTCAATTTGAAGAGGCAGGAGACTGGAACGGAACATGTTGCCATAGCAACGTTAAAATGTGTATTGTCTGGTATATTTTGTAAGGTGCAACAGCCCTGCCAAGTTTCAATAGGCATTGCTTTATTATTGGCGGAGATATTCTTATTTTTTTCACACCACAGTACTTGCACAGAGGATGACGTCATCAGTGGTTGAATTTGCATAATAGGAAAACTTGAGTATCTGTGGAACAAAAAAGATGTCACGAAAGAAAAAACGCCACTTTATTCGACTTTGAAAAAGCCTTTTAAATGAGATTATTTTTCAAATGACTTATTTTTTGAGGTCATATGCACTTTAAGCGACCGCGACCAGTTTTAGGCCAGAAGTTTGACATAATTTTTTGCTTAGCGACCAACAACAACAACAACAGCAACAACAACAACTTTATTGACCCTTACAGTGACAGAAATTAAATTAACATGAAATAAAAATTAAAACTGAGGGGGTGTTGGCTTTCTAAAATAACTAAAAAGTTAACAAGGCTAGGAAGCCAAGTTACATATAAAAAATTACGATGTTAGGGTCGGAACACACACACACACATACACACACATAAAATAACTATACATAAACAAATTTACAAGTCATGAGAAGAAAGAAAAAAATAGATATATATTAGGAATGAAATCCTGAATAATTATGACAAATTATGATATATATGAAGAATTTAAAAACGTAGAGCAACAAATAAGTATAGGTAATCATACGGTTTCGAGTTCAATTTGGAATTAATTTGCGCGCGTGAGTTTTTCAAAAACCTGAAATTGCATGAGCTGCTTCGGCGAGTGCAATTTCGCTTTGAAAAACTCAAAAGTGCAAATTAATTCCAAATTGAACGAGGAAAACCGTAATAATATAAACATGAAAAAATTTACGTGGAGGATGTTTTAAAATCTGCGAACTCTGAACTCACCTCTCAGTTTTGTCCGCGCGCTTAATCTCAGGTGATTTTAATTAGCCAATCATGGCCCAGAATGTGCTCGCGCGTGCATTTGAACTTCGCTGTCGTAATTTTCCAGATTTTCATCTTTGTTGCATTTTCTTGCCGGGTTTGAGAATTTAGGTCAGCTTGCTGCTGTTTTTGGAGATTTGAGTCTAGTTTCCTCACCGTTTTTAGGCATTATGATTCGCCGTTTGTTGTATGTTCCGGATTACGTGGTAAGTTCATTAAATAGTTCGTAAAAACCAACACATCAACAGAATCATACGTGAGACTTGCAACAAACTTCAAAGAACGTTACAAAAACCATAAAACATCCTTCCGACACGCCAACAAAGAAACGCCACTGAACTGTCAAAGCATGTATAGAACTCTGAAAGACGCCAAGTTACCCTTCAGCCTAAAGTGGAAAGTAATCAGAAAATGCAACCCCTACAACAATGTTACCAAGAAATGTAGTTTTTGTCTTTATGAGAAATTTGTTATAATCTGTAGAAAAGATTTATGTACCCTAAACAAACGAAACGAATTAGCGACCTCGTACCCCCACAGGAACAGATATGTGCTTCAAAACTTTTATTTAACGTAACGCAATAGTAAGCACCATAGCATAATGTATTTGCATTTAACTGCCAGCATTTAAATTTACCGGTCATTCGTTGATGTTGCCAAGGCTTGACAAGTGATTACGTAACAACACGAAGTAACGAAAAAATAAGCGTACGTTCCTACAAACAATAAAGCGAACAATAAGGAATACTAACGACTAATGAACTAGTGCTACATACCAAAAATAGACGAACAGTTAATTAAAAGAAAACAAAGGAAAACAGACCAAAAAACCTAAATTTGAATGTTTCGCTGTAACATGCCGGCCTATAACAAAGAAGCGAAACTCGAACAAGACCTATAGAGGATTTCCTTATACATACACTCTTCTTAATTAGGCAATCTAAAGCACATTAGTAGAATTCTACTGGTATACTAATGCAAATGCTGTAATCTGATTGGCTGAGCCATTGCACACTATCAGCCATTAGTGTGCAGTGGCTGGAGCTAGTCTACGAAATGGCGACGTTTTATCGTTTTGCCAAAGCTTTGGAGGAAAGTTTTGGTGAAAATGGATAATTAAATTCCTGAGAAGACTTATCGAAGGACATTTACTGTTTCTTAACTTTAAAAAAGTTGAAACTATTGAAAAAAATGATGTGCACCCGTATACAACTTAAGTTTTAAATGCCAATTCAATCCGAGCGATATTTTTTGGGCACAAAGTTTAATAATACGTCGAGAAAGAATTGGAAACCGTTATTTAAAGAAAATTTTAGTAAGAATTCTACTAAAACAATTAGATTATTCGCTCTCGATTTCTATGAGGTGATAGTTGATTCGGCCTTCGGCCTCATCAACTATCACCTCATAGAAATCGAGAGCGAATAATCTAATTGTTAAATAGAAAATTAATGCCGCAATCTTTAAACAATGTTCGGGCATTAGTTCTAGCAAGGGTACTTCATCCATCTGAACTTCTTTCTGTATTTGCCGTAGTGGTGATTTCAAACACTGGCCGCTTCTAGTAAACATAGTTTCCTAATATCTCTCGTCAAGATACATCTGGCCGTTCTAACCGTGGCTTGTCTGTAGTTCCCACTCAGCCTTCTCTATCCTAAACTGTTGTTCGAGTTCTGCTCTCTCGTTCATCAACTTTAACTCCAGTTCAGTCTTTTCCGTCTCTATGGCTTGCAGCTTCTCCACCAGCCGTTTCTCCTCCATTTCCATTTTATTCTTCTCATTTTCCAATTCTCCTTTAAACAACCTCTCCAGCATTCTTTCTCGCCTCTATGCTCTTCCTCCATCTCGGTTTTCTCACTTGCTCACCAAGCTGTAGACCAAGCTGGGAGTACCAGAGGAACTTGGTGGGTGAAGCAACGAATGGTGTCTCTCTCCACAGCCACTTAATAAACAAGCACCAAGACTTCTGCAACGCTTTGCAATGTGGTTAGGCTTCAAACAATTTTCGCACAGATTTTGTTTCCGCACAAAGTCCTTTCTTTGAGCATAGCGTTTATCTCGAAACTTGAAACACTTCTCATGTTCATGTGTTCCATCGCAGAACTTGCATATGGCTCGACTATCAACTGGATACTTCACTTTCACACTTTTGGTGTTACTTAGATCTTGGTTAACAACTTCTCCTCCAACTTTAGACAAAGCCAGGACAGTGCCTTTTGCGTCGGTGACTCTCCAAGGAGGTCTCTTCCCTCTCGGTTCCCCCTGCTTGGACCCAACTAGTTTACCGAACTCGGTGTTTGCAACCAATGCTCTCTTCTCAAGAAATTCTGTTAGATCAACAAATGAAGGTTGAAGACCCATTTCCAAAAGCTTGCCTGATTCTTCTGCCCATTTGGCTTGCATGTGTACGGGTAGACGCATAACAATCTTAGTTAAGTGTCCATTGAGTTGATGTCGGCTTCATATCTCATCTCAGAGGAATTCAGTTGGCAAATCCGCATGTCACGTGCTAATTGAGAGAGTTTTTTCCCCGTCAGAGGACTTCAGTTGTGGTCCCTTGACTACTTTATCAACAAGAGAACGAATAATCACATGTCTTTGACCAAAGTTCCTTTTGAGAATATCACGAGCAGCTTTATATCCTTCAGCCCCTGGCAAGATAACACAGTTCTCAATCGCTTCTTTGGCTTTGCCTGTACAATACTGGATCAGATAAGACAGCCTGACATTGTCATCCTCGATCGTAGATTCCACATTAAGCTCAAAGTTCTTGATAAACCTGGGGTACTTCGAAGAGTCACCATCAAAGTACAAAAACTCACGTTTCGGCATATCCAACTTTTCAAGACCAAGTACAACTTTATCGATGGTCGTTTGCTGTCGTTCCACAATCTTTTGGAACTTGCCCACTGTATTATCAGGGTTAACATCCTCACCATGGCAACCACTTTTGCCCGGTCCACGTGAGCCTCTAGGAAAGGTGGGAACGCCATGGGGTGTGGCACCTCCACTCAAAAACTTCAATTCATGTGGATCTACTTTTACTTCCGCTAAAGTGTACTTCCCAGTTTCTGGTTTAACACGTTCATCCTCAAATGGTTGGCCAGGCATTACGGAAGATTTCAATCCTGTCAAATAACGCTCTACGTTCTCACGGACCCGCACAGATCCTGCAGGGGAAGTAACTGAACCATCTCCAACCTGCTCTCTAAAAGTAGCTTCAAGCTCAGCTCGTTCTGCATCGATTTTGGCCTGCATCAATTGGCTTCTAAGTCGTAAACGCTCCCTTTCAGCTAAAACACGCGTGTTCTCTTCTTGAAGACGTAGCTCTATCTCGCTTTCCTTAATCGCTTGCACTTCTTGGAGCTCCCTCACCTTTAACTGGGCCATTGCACGCTTGATATCCCTTGCGCACGATTCACTACCACGTGAAAAGCCTTTTTCTCTTGAACGCGTTTGATCTGGCGCCGTATCATGAATAGAGGTGTTTTGAATCACATTTGATGTTCTCGCACTTAGCACCTCTGAAATATTTGTCACATAACTAGCTTCAGTGTTTGCATTCTGCAATTCCTGTCGTCGCTCTACTGAAGGAACAACTGGCAATTTCAAATTCAAATCAACCCCGGAGATGTTAGCTATTCCTTCGCCGTACAACTCCCGTCGCTTAGGCGTATAGACTCTATCCAACCACTCCTTGTACTTGTTTTCGAAAAGCTCCATTCGATAAACATCCTTTGCATAATCTCGGGAAATACGCTGTTTGTCCGCCGGTCGCTCGGTTAGATGAAACCATTCTGAACTAGCCCGTTTTAGCTTCTCAAATATGCTCACCAACGAGCTGTGTCTTTCAACCACTTCATCGGAAGCAAACTGCTCCGAAAAATACGGTTCCAATTCGTTCATTACTCTTGTAATGTGCCCACGATAGGCTATGATCGTCCGCCCCAAGCTGCTTAATTCACCGTCCTCGGACATCGTCCAACAATTTCCACTTGGTAGGAGCTCCAGAAGTGCAAGCGATTAAGGAAAGCGAGATAGAGCTACGTCTTCAAGAAGAAAACACGCGTGTTTTAGCTGAAAGGGAGCGTTTACGACTTAGAAGCCAATTGATGCAGGCCAAAATCGATGCAGAACGAGCTGAGCTTGAAGCTACTTTTAGAGAGCAGGTTGGAGATGGTTCAGTTACTTCCCCTGCAGGATCTGTGCGGGTCCGTGAGAACGTAGAGCGTTATTTGACAGGATTGAAATCTTCCGTAATGCCTGGCCAACCATTTGAGGATGAACGTGTTAAACCAGAAACTGGGAAGTACACTTTAGCGGAAGTAAAAGTAGATCCACATGAATTGAAGTTTTTGAGTGGAGGTGCCACACCCCATGGCGTTCCCACCTTTCCTAGAGGCTCACGTAGACCGGGCAAAAGTGGTTGCCATGGTGAGGATGTTAACCCTGATAATACAGTGGGCAAGTTCCAAAAGATTGTGGAACGACAGCAAACGACCATCGATAAAGTTGTACTTGGTCTTGAAAAGTTGGATATGCCGAAACGCGAGTTTTTGTACTTTGATGGTGACTCTTCGAAGTACCCCAGGTTTATCAAGAACTTTGAGCTTAATGTGGAATCTACGATCGAGGATGACAATGTCAGGCTGTCTTATCTGATCCAGTATTGTACAGGCAAAGCCAAAGAAGCGATTGAGAACTGTGTTATCTTGCCAGGGGCTGAAGGATATAAAGCTGCTCGTGATATTCTCAAAAGGAACTTTGGTCAAAGACATGTGATTATTCGTTCTCTTGTTGATAAAGTAGTCAAGGGACCACAACTGAAGTCCTCTGACGGGGAAAAAACTCTCTCAATTAGCACGTGACATGCGGATTTGCCAACTGAATTCCTCTGAGATGAGATATGAAGCCGACATCAACTCAATGGACACTTTAACTAAGATTGTTATGCGTCTACCCGTACACATGCAAGCCAAATGGGCAGAAGAATCAGGCAAGCTTTTGGAAATGGGTCTTCAACCTTCATTTGTTGATCTAACAGAATTTCTTGAGAAGAGAGCATTGGTTGCAAACACCGAGTTCGGTAAACTAGTTGGGTCCAAGCAGGGGGAACCGAGAGGGAAGAGACCTCCTTGGAGAGTCACCGACGCAAAAGGCACTGTCCTGGCTTTGTCTAAAGTTGGAGGAGAAGTTGTTAACCAAGATCTAAGTAACACCAAAAGTGTGAAAGTGAAGTATCCAGTTGATAGTCGAGCCATATGCAAGTTCTGCGATGGAACACATGAACATGAGAAGTGTTTCCAGTTTCGAGATAAACGCTATGCTCAAAGAAAGGACTTTGTGCGGAAACAAAATCAGTGCGAAAATTGTTTGAAGCCTAACCACATTGCAAAGCGTTGCAGAAGTCTTGGTGCTTGTTTATTAAGTGGCTGTGGAGAGAGACACCATTCGTTGCTTCACCCACCAAGTTCCTCTGGTACTCCCAGCTTGGTCTACAGCTTGGTGAGCAAGTGAGAAAACCGAGATGGAGGAAGAGCATAGAGGCGAGAAAGAAATGCTCGAGAGGTTGTTTAAAGGAGAATTGGAAAATGAGAAGAATAAAATGGAAATGGAGGAGAAACGGCTGGTGGAGAAGCTGCAAGCCATAGAGACGGAAAAGACTGAACTGGAGTTAAAGTTGATGAACGAGAGAGCAGAACTCGAACAACAGTTTAGGATAGAGAAGGCTGAGTGGGAACTACAGACAAGCCACGGTTAGAACGGCCAGATGTATCTTGACGAGAGATATTAGGAAACTATGTTTACTAGAAGCGGCCAGTGTTTGAAATCACCACTACGGCAAATACAGAAAGAAGTTCAGATGGATGAAGTACCCTTGCTAGAACTAATGCCCGAACATTGTTTTAAGATTGCGGCATTAATTTTCTATTTAACAATTAGATTATTCGCTCTCGATTTCTATGAGGTGATAGTTGATGAGGCCGAAGGCCGAATCAACTATCACCTCATAGAAATCGAGAGCGAATAATCTAATTGTTTTAGTAGAATTCTTACTAAAATTTTCTTTAAATAACGGTTTCCAATTCTTTCTCGACGTATTATTAAACTTTGTGCCCAAAAAATATCGCTCGGATTGAATTGGCATTTAAAACTTAAGTTGTATACGGGTGCACATCATTTTTTTCAATAGTTTCAACTTTTTTAAAGTTAAGAAACAGTAAATGTCCTTCGATAAGTCTTCTCAGGAATTTAATTATCCATTTTCACCAAAACTTTCCTCCAAGCTTTGGCAAAACGATAAAACGTCGCCATTTCGTAGACTAGCTCCAGCCACTGCACACTAATGGCTGATAGTGTGCAATGGCTCAGCCAATCAGATTACAGCATTTGCATTAGTATACCAGTAGAATTCTACTAATGTGCTTTAGATTGCCTAATTAAGAAGAGTGTATGTATAAGGAAATCCTCTATAGGTCTTGTTCGAGTTTCGCTTCTTTGTTATAGGCCGGCATGTTACAGCGAAACATTCAAATTTAGGTTTTTTGGTCTGTTTTCCTTTGTTTTCTTTTAATTAACTGTTCGTCTATTTTTGGTATGTAGCACTAGTTCATTAGTCGTTAGTATTCCTTATTGTTCGCTTTATTGTTTGTAGGAACGTACGCTTATTTTTTCGTTACTTCGTGTTGTTACGTAATCACTTGTCAAGCCTTGGCAACATCAACGAATGACCGGTAAATTTAAATGCTGGCAGTTAAATGCAAATACATTATGCTATGGTGCTTACTATTGCGTTACGTTAAATAAAAGTTTTGAAGCACATATCTGTTCCTGTGGGGGTACGAGGTCGCTAATTCGTTTCGTTTGTTTAGGGTACATAAATCTTTTCTACAGATTATAACAAATTTCTCATAAAGACAAAAACTACATTTCTTGGTAACATTGTTGTAGGGGTTGCATTTTCTGATTACTTTCCACTTTAGGCTGAAGGGTAACTTGGCGTCTTTCAGAGTTCTATACATGCTTTGACAGTTCAGTGGCGTTTCTTTGTTGGCGTGTCGGAAGGATGTTTTATGGTTTTTGTAACGTTCTTTGAAGTTTGTTGCAAGTCTCACGTATGATTCTGTTGATGTGTTGGTTTTTACGAACTATTTAATGAACTTACCACGTAATCCGGAACATACAACAAACGGCGAATCATAATGCCTAAAAACGGTGAGGAAACTAGACTCAAATCTCCAAAAACAGCAGCAAGCTGACCTAAATTCTCAAACCCGGCAAGAAAATGCAACAAAGATGAAAATCTGGAAAATTACGACAGCGAAGTTCAAATGCACGCGCGAGCACATTCTGGGCCATGATTGGCTAATTAAAATCACCTGAGATTAAGCGCGCGGACAAAACTGAGAGGTGAGTTCAGAGTTCGCAGATTTTAAAACATCCTCCACGTAAATTTTTTCATGTTTATATTATTACGGTTTTCCTCGTTCAATTTGGAATTAATTTGCACTTTTGAGTTTTTCAAAGCGAAATTGCACTCGCCGAAGCAGCTCATGCAATTTCAGGTTTTTGAAAAACTCACGCGCGCAAATTAATTCCAAATTGAACTCGAAACCGTATGATTACCTATACTTATTTGTTGCTCTACGTTTTTAAATTCTTCATATATATCATAATTTGTCATAATTATTCAGGATTTCATTCCTAATATATATCTATTTTTTTCTTTCTTCTCATGACTTGTAAATTTGTTTATGTATAGTTATTTTATGTGTGTGTATGTGTGTGTGTGTGTTCCGACCCTAACATCGTAATTTTTTATATGTAACTTGGCTTCCTAGCCTTGTTAACTTTTTAGTTATTTTAGAAAGCCAACACCCCCTCAGTTTTAATTTTTATTTCATGTTAATTTAATTTCTGTCACTGTAAGGGTCAATAAAGTTGTTGTTGTTGCTGTTGTTGTTGTTGTTGGTCGCTAAGCAAAAAATTATGTCAAACTTCTGGCCTAAAACTGGTCGCGGTCGCTTAAAGTGCATATGACCTCAAAAATAAGTCATTTGAAAAATAATCTCATTTAAAAGGCTTTTTCAAAGTCGAATAAAGTGGCGTTTTTTCTTTCGTGACATCTTTTTTGTTCCACAGATACTCAAGTTTTCCTATTATGCAAATTCAACCACTGATGACGTCATCCTCTGTGCAAGTACTGTGGTGTGAAAAAAATAAGAATATCTCCGCCAATAATAAAGCAATGCCTATTGAAACTTGGCAGGGCTGTTGCACCTTACAAAATATACCAGACAATACACATTTTAACGTTGCTATGGCAACATGTTCCGTTCCAGTCTCCTGCCTCTTCAAATTGAAATATCACCATTTGGCGACTCAACAAAGCAAAATACCTCGTCTTATCTACGACGTATCCCAGTCTCAACTTCATTGAGTCGTCCCTTAACAATTTTAACTGTATATTTTGCCCCGTGCAGCTACAAATGGTAATAGTTGATTTTAAAGAGAGAGGGACTGGAACCTAGCATGTTGCCATCATCAAAATTGTACCATCTGGTATATTTCGTAGGGTGCAACGTCCCTTCCAAGTTTCAATAGCATTGCTTTATTATTAACGGAGATATCCTTAATTTTCTGTCACACCACTGCACTCTCACAAACGGCGACGTCCATCAGTGGCTAAATTTACATAATAGGAAAACTTCAATATCTCCGAAACAAAAAGAGGTATCACAAAAAAAGTGCCATTTTACTCCACTTTGACAAGCCTTTTAAATGAGCCTATTTTTGAAATGACTTATTTTTCAGGTCATATGCACTTTAAGAAATTTGAGTAGTGCTCGGTTAAGAGAAAGCTCGTCTTGAATCAGTCTTTGACTGAGAAACCAAAAGGTTATTTATAATGTGATCGCTTACCGGAGGTGGTCGCTTACGAGAAGTGGCCACTATAAGGGAGCTGGCTTTAACCAGAACTGCCTGGAACAACAAATTAAAGCTACAATCCTCGAATCAATACCTTTCATCTACTAACCTCGCCAAAAAAATATCCGGCAGCAAGTAAAGCATGGAAATATTTCTACTTTAGTTTGAGTAGTAGTTACATTATTTGTACCCAGCAAGGTCAGCAATTACTAGGGAACAACCCATTTAGACGATAAACAAACTAAAGAAGTGAACAAGATGAGCGTACACTGTGGTAAATACTTCTTACTAACCTTTCAAGTCACGTACTGTAAGTTAAGAACCGAATTTTCCCCCATCGATTTATGGCAAGCGCGAGGGAGACAAACAAGGATCAGCAACTCACAGAACGGACTGAGAAAACGAGGTTAGTAAGATATTTATTTTATATCTCTATTGTGTGTGTAACGGGTTCAGGGACGATTTCTATTCAAGCAGAATGGCTTCAAATATGTGACGCACCTCGAAAGCAAAACGAGTCGATTTGAAATCGTTGTTAAGAGATTCTTAAGTCGTTAGGTGTTTTTAAGACTATTGAAAAGAAAACCTCATTAACATTTACTTTCTACACACATAAACATACGCTACTACAAAACTAGTTTCGTCAATAGACCTCGTCAGTTGTATGCGATGTATCATTAAAAAAAAAATTTAAACCTCAGACGACTTCATATAATATTGCACGAGGAACAATCCGGTATCTAGTTACACAACAATGACGCTAAAGCAAAATTGACAAAAATAAAGATAATAGTCATTCATTTTGAAGCGTGGGACGTTACCGTCATGTTTCTCACAGGGATATCTTTAACAAAATACTAGAATTCAGTTTCACTGTGCAATAGTCATATGAGCCAGATGATGATGCTGTAAGGAGAATGTTCACTAAAGCAATGAAAGTGGTTCTTTTTTTTATCATGGAAAACCATTTGTGCACGTTTGACGGCCAAATAAAGAAGGTCTATTATAGTCTGGCGGGTTTGGCGGTTTAAGCCAATTTTGAGTGCCGGTTTGCAACTTAAGCTTTATTCACCGGATTTATCTGGCGGTTTACGGTTAAGAAATTATCGTGCGGTTGCGGGAAATCATAAATTTAGCTAGCGGTTGTCGGTTTTTGCGTGTTTTTTAGGCAGTTATTCAACAGAGTTAAGAGGCTCAAAAGACTGAGCGGTAACTTTATCTTGCTTAAAGCTTCTCTCTTTAACAAAGGATTGCCTTTTAGGCCTAGACCAAGTCAGTCATGGCTTCCCTTCCCGGCCATGTGGGAGGAGTGGGGAGGTAATTCATAACGAACCAGATGTTCTTAGCAACCAAAAAACAGACCTGGGATCTCGAACTTTTAGTCTATGATCTCCACGGGATATCCAGGGGCTTATAACATTCCAGTGTAATCATATCCCTGGCGGTGATCGTTTGTGTTCCTCAAAAAGCGTCAAGTTTTGCCACAATGTGTCATAATCCTAAAGTGTAAAGTGCATTTACTGTAACACAATTTCATCGTCTAATTAAAAACGCGTCAGAAACATACAAAGCATTTAGTCGGCGTTTCTGGAAATCGACCCAGATTTTCCAGGGAAAGCCCAATTCAAGCCTATTTAGGTATTCTCCCTATGTAAGTCTGTTCGTAAATACCCAGCGATTTCAAAGACTATTGTTAGAGAATAAAAATGCAAGCTAAGGTGTATTTTATTAAGTGACTCATTCGTCATTAATTTGTTGAAGGAAAAGCTTGTATTGGTGTTGGTTAATATAACCGTGTGATATTTTAGCGCGTTTGAAAAGTGTTGCTTGATCCTTTATTTCATTACTGCTAGAATTATAATCTTCCTTGGTGCTGTGTTGTTGGGCTTGAGCTTATTCATATTCATCAAACACCAACATTTCCAGCTGTGTTTAGCCAGTTGCTATGGTTAGAGTCTCTTGACATCAGTTAAGATAATGAAATAAATCCGATGTCTAGTTTTTGGAGGCGCTCTTCCTGGAAATAACTATTTGGTATTCGGTAACTTGTGAAGATTTTGTTGTGTGATTTTTTAAGCCAAACTTTATTCGTTCAGTGGTTCTTTTTGGACATTGAGTTACGGCTGCTCAATTAAATTCATACCTCGCACAAAAGCGCCAGGAAAAGTGTATTTACTTTAATCAGTACTAAGGTGTTTGTTTGCATATGTTTAAACTCAAGAACACGTACCAAGATAATGATATGGAAAAGGCGGGCTTAGAATTTAGGAAAGCCCAACCCACGAAGCTGGAATTACGCTTGGGACACGTATGCTGTTAGAAATATTTAACAACAACTTTATGCTTAATTCTAGTGTGATTCCAGGGTTTGACTTGATGGAAACAAAGATTGTAATTTTTATATTTCTCGCGTTGTTTTATATTGGTCAACCACTTGAAAATTGATAGTTAAAATTCTGGATGAAAATATTTTAGTCACTGTGAGTAGCCTCGAAGGAAAATATGCTAAACAGCTTCGTGCGCAATCGCACTAGTATCTTATGCGAATTGCGCAGGCTCTGACGTTAGCCTAAAATTAAGGAATTGACAGTTTGACAGTGATCTGACGAATCATGTGGTTCACCCCATAAAAGCAACGTGAGAAGTGAATCAGCAGTTGTTGTAATTTATGCAATCTAAGTCTAAAGCTTCTAACAAGATTATTACACGTTCTCAAACACGTCAAGCACAATTGGTTGAAACGCATAAAACTAGTAATATTTGTGTTTGTCCTGCATCTGGTATCATGAATGCTGACCAAAAAGAGGAATTTAAAGCCTTGCTTACCGATTTTCTTGCGACACTAAAAGGCGACCTAGAAAAAGAAGCGCATAAGACAAGCACGTTCTTAGATTCTCTACAAAATAAGATTGACCGGAAAGCAACTACTAATGGATTGCAGCCAGAACCTTTTGATGGAAATCCTGTGGCAGACGCGTCAGTGTGGTTAGAAAATTTTCGCCGCATCGCCAAATTAAACAATTGGTCGGATGAATTGCAACTAAATGCTTTTCCTTTATTTTTGCAGGGCATTGCGAACGCGTGGTTTCTTGCGCTTCCTGCAACGGTTTCAGGCGATTTAAACGAGCTTTTCACTGCGTTTCAAGAACGCTTTGCCTCTGGTCCTCAAGACTGGATATTAAGCCAACAGCTAAGTGCGCGCAAACATGCTCCAAATGAGCCCATAGATGACTACATAACGGACATAACACGTCTGTGCAAGCGATTAAAATTATCTGACGTAGAAACAGTCCGTTATTTTATTGGGGATTACACGGTGACCTTCAGGCTTATGTGTCGCTAGGTAGGCCAAAGACCTTTCAGGAGGCCGAGTCCTTAGCGCGGATGAAGGACATAGTTAACAGCCGCCAGGGCGTTATAGATACTCAATCTGTTTTAACCAAAATGCAAACAATGTTCACTAAATTCATGGAACAACCTTCTAGTGACAGTAAGGTGATAGCTGCTGCAGCACCAGCTCCAAATACTTCAGATGTTGATAAGAAACTGGAAGAATTATCTAATCAACTTAAGCAAATTCAAAAGCAGCAAGAGTGGTACCAGCAGCAAATGCACTCTGGTTATGCTGTGGCTGCTTATGATCAGCCTCTGTGGACATCACGTCCTTTCCAATCCCGCAATTGGCAGGGACAGCAAATTAGCCAGATTGACCAGTTACAACGTCGGGTAACCCGCCTAGGGAATGAATTGAGGCGGTATCAGAATCCGCGCTACTCTGCCAATCGATCATATGACCGATCTTGCAGAGGCTGGAACGATGACTATAATGATGAAGACTCTAGCCCACCATACCACAATCAACGCTTAATGTTAGCCATAGAAGGGCCATCAAATTCCAACCAGGGAAACGCCTGAGGACTCTTGTTGGTACCCCAAGAGTCCAATTTGGCAGAAGACAATTATGTAAATATTATAGACCAAACTTTCTAAGAGCAACTAGAGAGCCCAATCGAGTCAGATATAAGCCCAGAAAGTGTTTTACCAATATAGATAGGCGGTTCTCTTCAAGATATTCGGCTGCTCGACATGATGTTTCTACTTGTAAAACAGGTGTAAATAGTATTGATGATATTCACATGGAATCGCCTATTGTTGATAGTCCAAGTCGCCTTGATGACCGTTTTTCGGACTCGCCTATTTCGGATATTGTGGTAATCCCGGGACCACCATATCCTGCTAAGAATAGCGTGTCTGAAACACAGTCTAGGGAATCTTTATGTTCGGTTTCTTCGGCAACGAAAAATAGTAGTCACGATGTCGTTTTGATAATACAGATAATCCAGTTGTCAAATTAACCCAGAGTACTCAACATACGAGACGTAATAAAAGAGAAGTTGACAAAAGTACACATGTGAAAGCGCGCAAATATCATTTATCAGAAATTGAAAATAAGATGGAGAGTAGTGATGATGATGACGAAATTACAGAGGGAATACTGCAAGATGAGACAGTTTTCCCACCAAGCGATAACGCCACACTAGGCGTTAACAAAATGTCAATTTTTACCGATGGAAACATTAACGCTGGCGTTACTGTGACCGTTGATGAATATCATAGTACCTACGTAGATGACCTTAAAAGGAAACAATTATATCTCAAAGATGTTACCACTAAAAACAGTGATGAAACCATAAGAAAACGAAAACACATTGAAGACGTCATTAATAAAAGAAGTCATAATATACCGTCGGCCAAATTAAAAGCAACTTTAAAACAGAAAACTAGTTACCCAATTGTACGAGAAGAGGCTAACGAGAAAATATTTCACACAGAATTGAAACACGCTCTAGAGCAAAATAAACGAAGTAAACAACCCTTGTACAACTCTGATCAGGTTGTACAACACGTTTTATCAATTTGTCTGGCAGTCGAACTCGAAGATCATGTGTAAGAAAATTAAATCACTTAATGTTATGGGCGGTGAGAAATTCTCAAAAATTATAACAAAGACTTTTTCAAAAGCCTCTCAAGAGTTTAGGCTCTCGATTTCTATGCGCGATAGAAATCACGAGCTTTTAATGTAACTGTGTACAAGTAAACTAATGCGAAGCGATTCTGGAAACTGCGCGATAAAAAAAAAATACCAATCCTCTCAAGGCTTCGCGTTAACGGCTTCGCTACCAAACAAAAGCACTCGCGAGCTAAAACCCGCCAGGTACGCAGGCTAACTGCACGACGGAAAAATCACTATCACGATTTTGTTACATTATTCCCGAAGTACTCAGCAACTGTATTGCATGGACTTCAACCTGGATGAACCAGAAAGGATATGTACCAACTGATTCCTACTATAATGTCACGCACGACGAAAAAATCACTCTCACGATTTTGTGACATATCCTGAAGTACTCAGCAACTGTATTGCATGGACTTCAGCCTGGGTGAACCAGAAAGGATATGTAACAAGTTCCTATAATGTCACACACGACGAGAAAAATCGCTATGACGATTTTGTTACATATCCCGAAGTACTCAGCAACTGTATTGCATGGACTTCAACCTGGATGAACCAGAAAGGATATGTACCAAATTCCTATAATGTCACGCACAACGAAAAAAAATCACTATCACGATTTTGTGACATATCCCGAAGTACTCAGCAACTGTATTGCATGGACTTCAGCCTGGATGAACCAGAAAGGACATGTAACAAGTTCCTATAATGTCACGCACGACGGAAAAATCACTATCACGATTTTGTTACATATCCCGAAGAACTCAGCAACTGTATTGCATGGACTTCAGCCTGGATGAACCAGAAAGGATATGTAACAAGTTCCTATAATGTTACGCACGACGAGAAAAATTGTTACATATCCCGAAGTACTCAGCAACTGTATTGCATGGACTTCAGCCTGGGTGAACCAGAAAGGATATGTAGCAAGTTCCTATAATGTCACACACGACGAAAAAAATCGCTATGACGATTTTGTTACATATCCCGAAGTACTCAGCAACTTTATTGCATGGACTTCAACCTGGATGAACCAGAAAGGATATGTAACAAGTTCCTATAATGTCACGCACGACGGAAAAATCACTATCACGATTTTGTTACATATCCCGAAGTACTCAGCAACTGTATTGCATGGACTTCAACCTGGGTTAAGCAGAAAGGATATGTAACAAGTTCCTATAGTGTCACGCACGACGGAAAAATCACTATCACGATTTTGTTACATATCCCGAAGTACTCAGCAACTGTATTGCATGGACTTCAACCTGGATGAACCAGAAAGGATATGTAACAAGTTCCTATAATGTCACGCACGACGAAAAAATCACTACTACGATTTTGTTAATATCACGCATTCAGTTTTTGTAAAATATCCTCGTACGCTCGGCAACGTCAAAAAACTACGTGGACGTTTGCGTGTGTAAACCAGAGAGTAGTTACAATATGTGCCTATATGCTGATTTTCTATGTATATAGAATTGTCTTTCAGAAAACTAGTGTACCGTGTAGACTTCAGTATAGGGTCTAACTCACAACGAAAATACTGATCTTTAGTAGCTATCTAGTCCCCATGCAATCTAAAATCACGACAATGCATGTAAGTTATGATATAGATAAAAGATTAATCTGATGACTTAGCGTGGTACCATCATCTTGTTGAGTTTTGAAGGTGTTGTCTTGCCGATTCGATGCTCTACGAGGTTGGTCACTGCCGGCGCTAGCTGAAGACAGTCACTTTCTGGTTCTCTCTGTCGTTCTTGAATTCATGTACAAGCCAACCGCGGTTGTCAGTTTCGTTTGGTTTTTCAACAACTGTTTTATGGATTGAGCGACAACAAATCCAAATGTAGAGGCAGGGGCAGCTGCTTTGTTGCTCTTCGGTCTTCCCGCGAAAAGAAAACCAGCGCGCCTTCCTTAACTCCCCGAGGAAAATTCGACTGGAAACTGGCTCAATTTCGCAAAAATGCGTCAGCAGAAACATCATATCTCCTAATTCGGAGGCAAACCTCGTTTTGTGCCCGTTTCCAATGACCGACGACGGGTTCATTCGAAGTCTGTATTATATGTAAGCGAGCATATATTCCCGCGTTGTGAAAATTTATTCAAAAAAATCAATTATATCTGAAAATAACCAGGTTACTTTAGTACACAATTACTCTCATTAAAAGCAATTATCGCAAACCACAATAGAACCGCAAAATCCTTGCGATGACAGCAACCTAACAGATAAATGACGTCACGCCATAGCAACCGGACCTGGCGAATTGTTTAGCTTCCGGTTAGCTCTGGCTCGTGATGGATATAAGGCTAGGCTTCAAAGCTTCGAAAGGGTCACGAGAGCACGTGAAAAGATGGCGGACGATATGGTGAATGTCGATATAATTAAATGTGTTGCCTTATTTTACAAGCTTGGGGCAGCGCCAAAGGAATTTATCCGTATGGAAAAATTTCGCATAAAGCTGCCTCGTTCCTTGCACAAATTGCAGCAGCTGAAAGAAGGCCTCTGTCCTGGGGCTTGTCTCTCGAAGGTCCCGGTAATTACTGGGCCCGTTAAGCTGTTCTGTTTTTTCATTCCAGACGGGAGTTTCAAAAGTTTTGAAAATTATACAATGAAGTTATCAGCTAAAGAAACAATATAGACTTCATTAGAGGTCAGAACACATCCTACTTTTCTTGAGACTTTGATTTAATAAAACGATTTCGGGCCCGATAAGTTACGGGACTTTGGGGAACGGGCCCCTGGGTTGAGATCATTCCCTGGTAAAGGTTACGTAAATTTCACAAGCTGGTTTTGTCCGAAATCCATGTTAGAACGACCACATAAGAACAGACAACACACCCAGCCACAAAAACTTGTACTTTTACAATTCGTTATAAACATCTAGTAGTAGTAGTAGTAGTAAATCTTTATTTATCCACGGTACAAAATTCGTCAGCTTTAAAAATACCTAATACTAATATAATAAAAATATTTAAATATAATAAAAATATTTAAATAAAAAAGCTGCTTTCCACGAATGCCGTGCCTTACAGTTCTTTGAGTAATCGTTTAAATTGCCCAAGGGACTCTGCTTCCCTTAAGTTACAAGGAAGACTGTTCCAGAGAATGGCGCCACTATAGCTGAAGCTGTTTTTGTAATAGTTTGTGCGCGGTAATGGAACATTAAGTTTATTTTCAGAGTCCCTTAGGTTATATGCGACTTCTCGCCTTTCAAATCTAGAACTAAGATAGTTTGGAGCCAACCCGTGCAGAGACCTGTAAACCATCGTAGCTCTTTGAAATTGTTGCTGGCAAGCTAGATTTTTCCACCCTAGAAGTTTGAAAAGGTGACCAGCATCTACGTCATAGCTTGAGTAGGTCAAAACACGGGCTGCTCTGTTTTGTAGCTTTTGAACCTTATTCCGTAAGGTTATCCCACAGTTTCCCCAAACAATGTTGCAATAATCAAAGTGTGGCTGTATTAAAGCTTGATATGTTAGTTGTAAGGTCGCCTGAGGGACAAGGTGCCTTATTCGTTTTATGGCCCCAATACCAGAAGCGACTTTCTTTGTTACTTTCTCGATATGGCCATTCCAATCAAGTCTGTCATCGATGGTCACTCCAAGTGATTTTGCAGTAGTGACCTGGCTAACTTCAAAATCATTAATTGCAAATGTCGGGGACTCTGTGAGAGTACTTAGCCTCTGCCTAGATCCGATAAGCATAAATTCGGTTTTAGTCATATTTAGAGTAAGTTTGTTTGCTCTCAGCCAATTGTGAACATTTTCTAAATCTTGATTTAGATGCAACTGAATATTGTCTACATTATCACTTGCGTACGTAAGGTGGGTGTCGTCAGCGTACATCCTCGGCTCACAATTTGAAAGACAGTTTGGAAGATCGTTGATGTATAACAGAAATAATAATGGACCTAAAATCGTCCCCTGGGGTACACCGCAACTTAATAAACAGCTTTGAGAGAGCGATCCATTGATGGAGCACATTTGAGTACGATTCTCTAAATACGACTTAAACCATTGGTGCGCGTTACCATATATGCCGTAATTGCTTAATTTGATAAAAGAATCTCATGGTCAACTGTGTCGAAGGCCTTTTTTAGATCTAAGAAAACAACGGCGTTGATTTTACCGCGGTCAATATTGTACGCCCAAGTGTCCGTGGCCTCAAGGAGAGCCGTGACAGTTGAGTGAATAGCGCGAAAGCCTGATTGATATTTACAGATTATATTGTGCTCTTCTAGATAGGCATATAATTGATCATAGACAATTCTTTCAAAGACCTTGGCCATAACTGAAATCACCGAAATTGGACGATAATTGTTTAAGTCGTCCCGATCGCCTTGTTTAAAAAGTGGGGTGACCTTTGCGCATTTCCAGTCATCCGGAAAGATGCCTTGACTTATCGACTGGTTAAAAATATCACGGATAGGAATACAAATGAGATCTGCACATTTCCGAATGAGCCTAGCAGATATCTTGTCAAGGCCAGCTGCCTTTGACTTGTTTAGACGATTCAAAAGTGAGAGAACTTTATTTGTACTGGTCGGATGGAGCTGAAACCGTTTATCTGTGCCAGTGAGGTACTTTTGATAACCATCACTATTTGAGAAATCAATATTGCTAGCAAGTTCTGGACCGATAGTAGCAAAGTGATTATTAAATTGGTTCGACAGCACAGTTGGATTTGTTATTGATACTCCATTTACTTTCAGAGATGTCACCGATTTTT
>JAHPZR010044475.1:12500-14255 GCA_019787425.1 Platygyra sinensis
TTACACGTAAACATTGCATCTCACAGAAGTACAAAACCCCGGGGGGGGGGGGGGATACTCAATATATTCTTGGGTGGGGAGGTGCGGCCCGGCCTCTCACACCCTGACCCTGTTTAAGACGAATATCACTGATTTTCCTACCCTGTTTAAGACAGAATTCCGATTTTTGATACCCTGTTTAAGACATAGATTAAAAGTTGCGGTAACAAATTGTGTGGCTTTCTTGTTGTGTAATCAATGGAAATTTAATGTGCCTGGTATCAATGCCAAAGGCAACGGAAGTCAGTATTAATTTACAAGAGCTTGTAAAAATTTTGCTGTTTATCGTCCAAGAAAAGATATCCCATTTAAGACAAAAATTGATAAATCGATACCCTGATTAAGACAAAACATGACAAATTCGATACCCTGTTTAAGACAAAAATCCTGAAAAACATACCCTGGCTGGCCGCACGTCCCCATTAAGCCATTATAATGCAGTACCCCCCCCCCCCCCAGGTACAAAACACAGCCAAGCAAAATCAAGTCATAATTACCTGTTTGGAGTCAAGCTCTTCAGAAAGGTTCTCCTTTTCAGTTTGAAGGTTTTCCACCACACCTTGAAGCTCGTCCCTCTCTCCTTCTGCTTCTTGAACCCTGTCCCTCAACTCTTCACATTCACTGTCCAACTCATCAACCCTCTTAACAAGTGAATCATGTTTGCTTTGCAAAGCCTGAAATAGAAAAGCCCTTGACTTTAGGCCAGGTTTGGTGGGCTTTGCCCATTATATGGGCTATGAAGGTAAGTATGGTGCCCAAGGGTAATTAGTTTGGGAGCCATTTTGCTCTGAAATAGGGCATAAAAAAATATAAATGTAAATTTCATGTCAAACACAGGGAGTGCTTGCGCGATCACCAGAGCCAGAGGCTCATGATAAAGTGCTTGACAATAATCCAGATCAAATTCGAATTTGGAAATGTTGGTTTTTGAGGAGAGGGGAAAACCGGAGTACCCGGAGAAAAAAAGGCAGGTTTGAAAAAGGGTATTGATTAAAGGGTCAGGTCTTAAATAAGGGATCTAATTCTGTCTGCTGAAACTTGCTCCAGGAGATAGGTTTTGTGAAAACACTAATTTCTTGGTGTTGCACAATTGTGGCACTAATTTCTAGTAAGAGTTTAGGGGCACTTTCATCCACAAAACACACTCAGCACCTCCCAATGCACACTTCCAGCGCACAATACAAAAGGACGGTGAACCTTATGCTGGTAATAAAGTATGATATAATTAGAAAACTCCAATTTATAATGTTACTTGTTCATGTTTTTCCATTGTTTTGTTCCTTGTTTGTGTTTTGCCCAGTTCAATGGACATGTTCTTAAGTTTAGCTTGCACATCATCTAGTTCCACTTTCAACTGCTGGACTTCAGATTCTACAACTGTTAGCCTTGCTACTTCCTTAGACTCCTTGTCTAATTCTGTTAACAGTTTGGAATTCTCTTCACCTAGATCAAAGGAAAAAAATCTAATTAAATTGCTTTATTTCCTGAGAACTTCCACTAAGATAATTAATGGCAGCCTAAGACTACAACCTAACTTCCTTTTTCAAATGGTATTTAAAGGAAGAGTAAGACGTTTATTAGTTGTCCTCAGAATTTAGTTAAAATCTTAAAATGAATTTGATTCCAAAATATAAGAAATTGTTAATCTAAGCCACTCAGGCTTCAGTGATCAATTAGTGAATTGATGAGTTTACCAAGAGTTTTAACGGTCTCTTT
>JAHPZR010044480.1:0-14465 GCA_019787425.1 Platygyra sinensis
AATGTGATGGCCCTTGTGCAACAAGGTGACTCCCGTGATAACTCCATCTCTCCCTCGAATGTGTCGCATCACTGTTCCTTTTTTCCACTTCCCTCGGTTTTTTCCATCCCCCTGGACTAGCACGATTTCTCCAATGTCTGGCACTGGGGCGGTCTTCCTGTTCACTCGATGGCTTTCCAACAAACTGTGTATGTATTTGTGCTTCCATCTTCTCCACACATGCTGTTTGGTTTCCTTCAGAAGCTTGTGCAGTTTGCTTACTTCATCTCCGTCTTCTTCGGTTTCCTCTACCTGGTGTGCATTCTGTCCCCACATCAACACATTCGGGGTCAAGACTTGTTCCTCTCCTCCGTCGCTTTCGAGGTATGTCAAAGGGCGGTTGTTCAAGTGTTTCTCTATGTCAATGATCACCGTCTCGAGCTGTTTGAAGCTTAGGGTTGTTCTCCCTAATGTCTTGTAAAGAGTCTTCTTTACGTCCTTGATCAATCGCTCATACATTCCTCCCCACCACGGAGATCTGGAAAGGTTGAATTGCCATGTGATGTCTTCTCTCGCAAGGTGGTCTTGCAGCCTTTCGCTCTTCCGTATCTTCTTTATCCAGCTTGCCGTAGCCTTGAATACCGCGGCGTTGTCTGAAATGATGCGGCGAGGTCTTGTCCTTCTGGCAATGAATGAGTTCAGTTTTCTTTGAAACTCTTCAGCGGTCTGTGATTTCGTCACTTCCAGGTGCACTGCTCTCGAGGTGGAACAAGTGAAGAGTAAGATGTAGCACTTGCCTTGCTCCTTCTTGGTGATTTTGTACTCAAGTGGACCAGCAAAATCCACTCCAGTTGTCTCAAACGGTCGCCCATCCTCTGTCCGAAAGCTCGGCATCGCAGCTGTTGTTGTGGATCCATAAGGCTTGGTGCTGAATACTTTGCATGTGTTGCATTGATTGATTGCCTTCTTGACCTTGGACCTCAGCTTTGGAATCCACCATTCATTTCATACATTTGCCATTGTGTTTGCAACTCCCAGGTGCATTATCTGCTCGTGCGCATGAGCGATAAGTTTCTCGCCAAACACAGCCCTCCTTCAACGTATACATGGTTGTAACCAGGAATCCTTCCACTGCACCTCAAGATATTTCTGTCGTCCTTGACTAGATGCCAGCCAGGTGCTTGTAAATTCGGCGACGTAATCCTCTGGACCCTCTTGATCCAAAGATTCTTTGCACCTACCATCTCCTCCGTTGTCAATGGTCCCGTCAGTTTCTCTGTGCTTTGTCGTCTTGACAAAGAATTGTTCAGGAACCTCAGTGCCCATGCTGTTACTTGTAGGGCTTTCCAATACTTGTTTCTCTCCAATAGTGTTTCCCACTCATCGGGCTTGTGCTCTTTACCATAGAGATTTTCTTCCTTGATGGGCTTGTACTCATAGTTGACGTCTTTGGTGCATTTAAAATCCGGCTGATCTGGCCACTGCTTCTCATCTAATAGCCATTCGGGACCTGTAAACCACCCTCCTGTCTCCATCTTATGGATTCCAGCTCCTCTACTTCCCAGATCTGCTAAATTCTTCTCCGTTGGACAATACTTTCAGACAATCCCCGTCTCGCCAGTGATTTCTGCCACCTTCTTGATTCGGTTTCCTACGAGAACCTTCCAAGGTTTTCGGGGATTTCTGATCTAGTACAGCGCCACCATACTGTCCATCCATACTGTTGTGGTAACGATGGGCCATCGTTTCAGTGCGTTGTGTAAATTTCGGACCATGTTAGCTGCCATCTGTCCGCCCACCAACTCTAATCTCGCTATAGACGTGTTTCCTTTTGAGATTCTCGATTTTGACGTCAGTAGACCCTTGACCACTCCTGTCTCTCCCTCGACTATGGCCATGGGTACTGCGGAGCATGCAATGTTGCTGGCATCAGCAAACAAGTGAAGGTGCCTGGACGGTTTCTTGAGATTCTTCGTTTTGCTGATGGTAATGATAGTTAAGGGTAGCACCTAACAGAAATGGGCTAGACTCTCCTCCAAAGGGGACTCTGGTGAACCTCGGGTGTTGTTCTTTACCGTTTATGTTAAACAGGAACCAGAATGCGTCTCTATCCTCCTCTCTGATGCCAATCTGCAAGAACACCTTTTGAATATCTGCTAGAACGAGATGGGTGGACATGCATGTGTGCTCTGATCAAGATGTCCCACAGTAGGAGCTGCAATGATGGACCCGTGTACATACATTCGTGTACACTGTTGGCCAGAGGGTGCAGTTTCGCAATGGCATCGAAAACCATTCTTACTTTGGTCGTACTCGCACTCTCTCTGACGACTGGTTTGTGTGGCATGTAGAAGGTGCGGTCTCCGGTCGCCGTTTCGGGCGCAACCTCCACGATCCCTTCCTCTAGCTGATCTCGCACTATTTTCTCGTACTCTTCTCTCAACTTCGGCTCCTGACTCAACTTCTTTTCAACCCTGATTAGGCGTCTCCTGCTTGGCTGTTCGTTTGTACTAGGCAAGGAACTACCTGGAATCCAAGGCACGCTCACTTCGTACCGGCCGTCTACTCCCCTTGTGATGCTCTCCTTGAAACTACTATACATGTCCGACTGATCATCCTCTCCTCTGTCCTCCACTCCTAACACATCTAAGCTGTAGAGCTTCTCGTAGTCGCTAGCTTCCTTAATGTACATACACTTGTTGTCTGCGTACTCCTCTCCTCTGTGTATGATCCATCCAAACGTCGTGCCCTCTACTATGGGGTCCTCGGGATGTCCCTTGAATGTTTGCTCGGTACGTATTTTGCAGTAGGTGCTGTCACCCAAGATCACGTGTATGGGGTACTCTTCATTCGCTGTCATGTAAAATTGTTTGTCCTGGGCGTGATCGTATTTTGTCTTCAACTTCCTGACAGTCGGTCTTCTCACGCTTGTGAAATCCTCCATCTTACTCGCAGTAATTTCTACCAGCTCACTCTTTCTGTTATCCAAAGAATCAAGTCTCACTTCAAATATGGGCACAGACTGCTTCTGGACACCGTTTATAGTGACAAATTGGCGTGACTCATGGCGTTTAGGCTTCAGATTCAGCTTCTTCATTGCTTCTCTCGATATGAAGTTTCTCCCAGAGCCCGTGTCCAAGTAAGCCCACAAGATGACCCCTTGAATCTTTAGCGGAATGATAGCTGGTAATGATCGCTCTTCTGAGCCAGGGTTGTATGCGGTGAACACCGTTCCGTCACTCTGTCCATTTGATGAAGCTCTGTCGCACAGGCTCGTGTGGTGTTTTGACTTGTTTTACAAATTAATAATTTAATAATAATGACAATAATAATATACAGCAAGTTGTTAGGCGAGGAGACCTCAAGAAACCACCAGGCTTATAGGAGAGGCCACTTCGACATCACAATATTAAACAAGATAAGGGCTGCGAAGGAGTGCGGCAGAAACTAACTCAGAAACTATTTTAGTAAAAACTCTAGCACTTTGTTTTTAAATGTAGGAAAGCTTAACAAATTGGTAATAGAGGCAGGAAGACAGTTCCAGACCTTAGGTCCTTGGTAAAGAATAGTGAATTTCTTGATGTTCGTACGACAGGGATGCACATGAGAATTACCAGCTGTTCTTGTGTCATATTTATGGACTTGACTGTTTGTCATAAACAGATTGAGGAAAAGTGGAGGCAGTAGATTATTGTGGTAGCAGAACATGAATTTAGCAATATCGAGGGTATTGATTTGGAAGATGTCTAAAATTTTCAGTATGGTAAAAAGAGGAGCAGTATGTGCTCGATATTCTGAACACCCTGAATCTGTTTTACACTACCCAAATTTTGTAAACTTTTTTAAATTAAAGAAAATGATATGTACACTATTACTAAGCAATAAAAAATATAGGTCACTATGCTTGTATAAAAGAAAAAAGAACATTTGCTTCGCTATCGAGCTTAGCTTGAGGGAAATTTCTTTTTTCGTTGTGTACGTACACACAGTGATTTGCGCACACTAATAATGCAAAAATCCTGCGCAGTAGGGTTGCGCAATGCAATACTGAGGAATCACCTTAAGTTTTCTTTTCTTGCCTGATTTTCTGGTCTAGAAGCCAATGCGCTCATACAAACCCTTCTACCAGACGGCAATTCTTGTCTGAGTCATGTGGGGGATCTCTGACTAGTGATGTAATCTATTTTTTGAAACTGTGCGCGACATTATTGAAGCTCTCACTTGTGTTTGAATGCACACTTGCTATTTTGCATTTGTGTTCGTAGTTGAATTAGAAGCTGATCAAGTTTTCATGAGATTTGGTTTGTCACTTCTGGGAATCACACAATATGACTGTGGGGTGACATATTAAATTAAGAAAATTCATATCCTTTTCTCATCCGAGATGAGAGCCGGATAATAGTTGTCTTAATGATGCCCAAAATACTTATTGGCTCTTGTTCTCATTGATCCAGGATGGTGATTAAAAAGAAAAAAAAAGAGTTTTTCCTTGACAGAATTACTAAGCACTTTCCATCGAGGACTTCCATGTTGTAAACTGGAATAATATCCCTGAAATGATTGAAAAAGTAATAGTCACAGCTGTATCTGTAGTTTTCTTCCTCATTCGATGATGTTACATACAGGTTACACAGTAGAACAGTTTTCAGTGTACCGGTGTAAAAAAACAACTGTAATTGCTCTGGTCAACTACAAACTGATCGATATTCTAGTGAACGAATCAAATCTCAAGAAACATAAATGTGACCAATGCAAAGAATTGGGAATATGTGTAAGAGCAAGCAACAATAAATAATTATTGGTATACCGTTCTTATCAGATGACAAAGTGATGGTGTACTGAGAACAAAACCATTATAGCAAATGCAAATTACTGTTGACCCTAAATGAAAACCAATCTAACTGATAAGAGTAGCCACAGTGAGGTGACACAATGCATGCAAACCTCAAGAATGTTCCACAGTTACTACATGTAGTATGCAGCCCCCACAGTAAGAAAGCAATTTAGATGAGTTCTCTTGACAAAGAGTTCAATGTTAGCTTCTCAAACTCATTAATAATTCATAAGTTTGATAGCCAATAAAAATGGCTAAATTCGTCACGTGCATGTGTTTTGATACCCATTGAAAACCTAGATGAAAACCACACGTGCTTTGGATATCGTATCCAAACCACACGTTGCTTTCATCTTATTCCTCATTGGATATCAAGATTCATGCATCAAAACAAAAGAAATTAAGCATAAGAACAGAATTTAAAAAAATTAGCATCCTTGGGAACTTGCATTTTAATAAAATAATTTTAACAATAAAACTCATGAAATTGGAAATTAAAACTGTTTTAAATACACATAGCGTCCGATACTAAATACTGTTCCATAAACAGTTTTCGGTGGATATCTCTTTACCTACGTTTTGCTCCAATTCAATGACAAATTTTCTTTGCCAACAATTCAGACTCAAGCATAACGATTTCCTTAATATGTAAGTCCAGCGCTTTGAAACCTAATGTAAATGAGGTAATATCTGAACGAACCTCCCGAAGGAATGGATATTTTTCTTTACCTGAGTAATTCGCTATTCGTTAAAATAGTTTACGCGTGTTTGTTTTATACCTTGATGACAGGGAATACGACTTTCTTGACTTAATTCTCTTCTTCGTAAACCATTTATGGCTCGTACACTGTGCCACTCCTTTCTCGCTCGTGGTTGGACGCTAATGAATCATGCATACAAACGCATTCTTTCGGGAAAGGGGAAATATTTAACACTGCATAATTTCTTATTGTATCGTTTGCGAAAACATGTCACTGCATAATTTCCTGCTTCGTGTTTCATCAGGGGTTCCAAACACCTCGAGACAATAAAAGCACTCGGCCTGCGGCCTTGTGCTTTCATTACTTTCTCGGTGTTTGGAACCCCTGATTAAACACTCGCACTAGTTTTTGATATATTACTTCAGAACTCTTACTAATTGTGGTATCTTGGTGTCTTCTGCCACTTTAGGTATGTACGAGCACTAGGAGCCATGTACATGAGGCTGGTAGGAACATCAATGGATTGCTATAATTACCTGGAGCCACTTTACAATGATTACAGAAAAATCAGAAGGAGAAATAAAATGGGAAGTAAGTGATTCAATCCATGCCTTTTAAACTATCTTCATAGAAAAGTGTTCTTTAGATGCACTGTCCTGTGGTACACTTTATCTGAGGTTTCTGTAAACCAAATAACCTGAGCCTTGTGAAAATAATAATGTAACTAATGTTTATAGCAATGTCTGGGGATTAGTATCCTTGCTTAAGTAAAATCTTGTGTTAGCCAAAGTGGCCCACACAGCAGGGCTTTCAAATTTAGCCAGTACCCGGTTAAAGTTACTGGCTACTTCAAGCCTTTGTGGCAGGTACTTTTCGTATTCCAAAGTTTATTAATTATACACAATTCTGTTTTACCAATGTGATTGCGATCTGAGGAAATAAATGAACATTAAAGGATGGAAAAAATGAGCGGTGCAGCTTACTATTATACATGTACGTAAATTTGAACTTCGAAAGGTACATATAATGGAGCATGCATGTATCAGCACAGCAGCAGATTTCTTCTCGTGCACAGTTAACAAGATGAAGCAGAGGCAGCAAATGATGCTTTCTTTTCTTTCCACAACCAAGATTTCAAAACATCATTCCAATTATGCTTCATACATTTCTTTAAAATTTTCAGTCTTACATAACCCCCCACCCCTAGGAAATTCTATTCCCCACTGTAAGGGGAGTATGGATATTTTCTGGAACTGCACAATCTACTAGAGGTGCAAAAGATTTGATGACAGCTGTGGTTTTACTAAACAAGATATTATTGTTTTTTTAAAGAAATGGAGCTCTCTCACATGGATGAGTTCATTGATGAGCTGCTCAGAGAGGACAGAGCCTGTGATGTCATTCTGCCTCGCATTCAGGTTAGACAGGATCAAAGTTACTACTGACTTGTGAATGTAACTACAATCCACGACAAAACACTTGAATCCTCAGTGTTTTTGTAGGAGGTGCAGTAGCCTCATGGATTGAGGCATTCTGCCTCCCATTCAGGTTAGACTGGATCAAAGTTACTACTGACTTGTGAATGTAACTACAAGTGTTTTTGTAGGAGGTGCAGTAGCCTCTGGATTGAGTGGTCTGAATTTGAGCCCTGGCCATGGATATCCTTTTGTGTTCAAGGAAAGATTTTTTTCTTTCACAGTGCCTCACTCCACCCAGGTGTACATGTATAAATGGATACCATTGGGGATAACCCGTTGACTATTATCTCATCCAAGGGAGAGTAGAAATACTCCTACCTGTACATGTAGTTGCTGGGATTGTGGAGTTTACCTTACATGTACCTTACCCCTGTACCCCTCCACTGTTTCACCAGCAAATGATTGCTGTCCAGGAATTTAGAAAGGAAAACAGGCAAATGAGCCTATAGCTCATGGTATTGGAAAGTTAGGGGTCAATTTTAAATAGTTTGGGCCATTAATGAAACTTTAACTGAAAGTTTTTTGTTCCTCAAAACTAAAAGGCTTGGAAGGCTTGTCTTGATCATTGTTTTTTTAGGATCACAATTATTCATTGGGGTGGACTCCGCGTTCATAGTGCAAAAAGGCAAAGGCTTATACCTTGCCACTTATTTGCATGTCATTGAATACTAAAAGCAACTACATGTATCATTACAATACATAGTAAAACCTTGTTCTTCAAAGCAAACCAACATGTATAAATGAAAATTTCTTTGAATGGTCATGGAATGGTAGGGTGTTCTGTAGTTACTCTGCATGCAACACACATTCAAATTGGCCAATTCTATCATTGAAAATAGAAAGCACATGGATTGAACAAAGACCTTGTTTGCAAACAGAGTCATTTGCAAGCAGAGTCCTACTTTTGGGGAGCAGGGATTGCACAGTGGTGAGAGCGCTCGCCTCCCACCAATGTGGCCCAGGTTCGATTCCCAGACCCGGCGTCAAATGTGGATTGAGTTGTTGAGTTTTGTTGAGTTTCTCATCCCTGCCCCGAGGGTTTTTCTTCGAGTTCTCCGGTTTTCCTCCCTCCACAAAAATCAACACTTCTAAATTCTAATTCGATCTGGAAACAGTGGATGAAGAGCCACTTCATGGAAATGCCACTGAAAATTCCCATTTGTTTAATATTTTTTTTATTTATTCCCATTTTAATTTACTAAGGGATATGGAGACGAAAGCAAAACGAATGCTTTTATAATGTCTATCTAAGAGTAAAGGCATTGTGATTTCTTGCATGTTTATTCATCCGTAAACCGAAACTCTCATGTGAAAATCCTTTCCACAAAATAATATTATTGTATATTTTGCTAGCTGTTTTGCAGCTAGGGCACAGGCCTGGTAGGTACATGCACTTTCATAATGCTTCATTTTGTACATGTACATGTAGCTTTTATGCACCAAATGGGCATGGTACACAGCCTTCCCAATCTCTGGTTTTCTTTACCTCTTTCTGCCCCCTCAAATGCATTGTTGTTTTCCATTCCTTTATTGTACATGTAACTATGTAACAATATGTCCAGGGTTTTCAATAAAGGGCTACCAGGCAGATTGATTGTCTGCAAGAATGATTTGGATTTTGCTGCCTGGTTTGGCCATCTAGAGAACAGGTTTTCTTATGAAGATGTTCAGTTTTTATAGTTTTACCCATCTGTAAAAACCTGTTGCTGCTGAAAACATAATGAAACTTCTGAATGTCAACATTGTTTTAAGGAAGGAGGGTCTGGCAAGTTGAATAATGGCTTCTCACTGGGCACTACAGTTGAACTCCTATAAAGCAGCTATCTTCTGGGAATTGGAAGGTGGCCGCTAAATAGGAGTTTGTTTACCTTGAATATTTTCACAATGGGGTTTATTTCTTAGTGGAAATAGAGTCATTTCAAGACAATCACGATAAATGCATGTTTGAATGTTTTTACCACTCGTCACTGTGAATTCTCTTTGGACTCTGATCTGCCATCGACTTTTCCAAAACAAAGTTACTTTACATGTATGTGTACTGTTAGTATTAGATTTTGGTTGGCCTTTGAATAAAAGTAAAGACAATAGAAAAACCCTCATGGGGACAACCAGAGAGTGGCCATAGCAGCTTAACTGAGGTGTTCAGTAACAGTATTTTACTGACAATACATGTAATTTCAGGGCTTTGATAACCGACCAGTGAATTAGAGGTGGTTTCTTCAACTGTATTTTGTTAACCAGTGTTTTTTGTCTTACTTTGTGACTTCAGCTCTTAAAATGTTTGTAGTAAGTCAATGGCTTATCTGAATTATTTGTTTGACAAGTGAATAAGGAGAAACTCCAAATGCACATGTATGGAGTCAAGAAAAGAGGGAAGACGTGGTTTCACTGCACTGCACTCAACTTCAGGTGCCAAGGGTACTGGGTACTATTGGCTGTCCCTCTCACCTTTTTGATCAACCTCGTCCTTGAAGTCTTCCTTCCTCACTGCGCAAGCTTCACAAAGTGAACAACTCTCAAGAGTTCTAGACTAACAAAAATTATCATTTTTATGTTTTCTTTTTCAGAAGCGACAGGTGCTTGAGAGTTCCAATCAACTCGAACCAAGGGTAAGAATTAATATTATGACCTATTTGGTGTTTCATTTTCTAATTCTTCCTTTGAAGGTGAATCTGAGTTTTATATCTTTATATGAATATATTTTTTTATCAAATATTCTCTTCTTCAAGTTATCATGGGTTCAATTAGGAAACTGTGTTACTGATTTGTTTTCACTCAATTACAAGTAAATCGTAGTTCATTTTATTTTTTTGTTGTTGCACTTTGGCGACAAGTTTCGTATTCAGCTGTTGTTCAGCCTCTGTGATTATCTTTTGATTTACAGAGGAGCCTTCTTGATGATGATTTGGAAGACATGGACTCAGAATCAGAGGAGGAAGAAGAGAGACAGGTATGTCAAGAATCTTCTTTAAACAACATTAAAGAATCACAATTCTGGTGAATGACACTCGAACTTCCACTAACGGCACCTCTCTACAATGGCCAATTTCTTTTGTCCCAGCTAGACGGTCCATGCATTCAATAAGCACTTAATGACAGACCCCACAGGAAACTGTGAGTTTTGTTTCCCCGAGACCCCTAAAGTGATGATATTTCATCTGTTATTCTGTTTAGTCTCCTCGTCGCCGAAGCAGAAGTCGGAGTCCCTCGCCAAGACGTTCACATCGCGATTACGACAGAACACGAAAGCGCAGCCGGTCTCCAGCCCATCATAGGTAGATATAGCGTTTGGTTTGAGTTTTATTTGGGTGTGATGTGATCCGTCTATTGTGAGCAGATTGTAGGTCCAGTTTACAGTTGGTTGAAGTGTTTTACTTTTGCTAGTTCGAGGAATGTAATGCCAAAGATATCTTAACAAATTACTGAATGTAACAAGGTTGACCTGAATTAGACTCGTGTCTTCTTCCTTGTTTCCATCCTTACTGTATTTCCTTGATCCCTTCCTTTCTCATTCCTGTGATATTTTTTCTGAGGAAACCTCTCCGTGTTTTAGCTCTAATCCGACAAGGTACGTGTTCAAGGCTTAAGCGGCTTGAGTCCGAGCTTAGCTCTGAGTTCGTTTGCTTCTTTGATCTCTAGCTCTTCTTTACTTATCCCTGTGTTCTCACTTTCTTTCTCCTTTTTCTTGTCAGATTTTTCGGATTTCTTCGACTTTTTGGACGATTTATCCGGTGACTTTGATCGAGATTTGGATCGGTGACGCCGACGATGAGGCGATCGTGACCGAGAGCGCGACCTCGAATGGCGACGATGAGGCGAACGACTTCGGCTTCTGTGCCCACGTCTTCTCTGAGGGGAGGCACTAGTTGTAACAAACACAAAAATAATCTCAAATTATTTAAACGATCTCACTTTTCATGCCGGGAGAGAGGCCAAATAGCAAAACACACACACTGCTAAGTTTTTGTCCTGATTTCCATATTGAACATAGACTGCGTAGCACGCGTTACTGTACAAAGCGTTTTTCCGGATTCTGACCGAGTAAAAGAGTCGACGAAGAATCTCCCCACCACTCACTCCCCACTTCGCCGATTCTCTTGCTCTCTATTTGGTACCAATCTGTCTTAATTAACTACTATTTTTTGGCTTTCTCCAGTTCAAAGGTGATTTCATATGTGGCCAAACTACCTCAAAGAGAAATCAAGTCAACCACTAGATACAATTGTATGCGAACAGCTTACCTGCGTCGACGACGACGTGGAGACCTAGAACGGCTTCGTCTGTAAGATAAATAAACAAAAAGTTTAATTCTAAAAGAACTTTCGGGTCGTATCATCGCAACAGTGGAGTGGCGGGCTTCTGAGAAAGTTAAAATCAGTGATAAGTAAGGATAATTCAGGTAAGCCGCAAGGAAAGCAGGTGGATGAGTGAAAGGATGGAAAGAAGAGAAGAAAAGAGGAGAGAAGAAAGGGAAGAACAAAAGAAACAATGAGTAAACGAAGGAACGAAGAACGAAGGAAGAAAGGAACGAACGAACGAATGAAAGAACGAACGAACGAACGAACGAACGAACGAACGAACGAACGAACGAACGAACGAACGAACGAACGAACGAACGAACGAACGAACGAACGAACGAACGACCGACCGACCGACCGACCGACTGAACATCTACGTTTATACTTGTCAACACTTTACAGTCGGGAAGGAAAAACGAACGAACAAACAATCACAGGAATGAGAAAGGAAGGGATCAAGGAAATACAGTAAGGATGGAAACAAGGAAGAAGACACGAGTCTAATTCAGGTCAACCTTGTTACATTCAGTAATTTGTTAAGATATCTTTGGCATTACATTCCCTCGAACTAGCAAAAGTAAAACACTTCAACCAACTGTAAACTGGACCTACAATCTGCTCACAATAGACGGATCACATCACACCCAAATAAAACTCAAACCAAACGCTATATCTACCTATGATGGGCTGGAGACCGGCTGCGCTTTCGTGTTCTGTCGTAATCGCGATGTGAACGTCTTGGCGAGGGACTCCGACTTCTGCTTCGGCGACGAGGAGACTAAACAGAATAACAGATGAAATATCATCACTTTAGGGGTCTCGGGGAAACAAAACTCACAGTTTCCTGTGGGGTCTGTCATTAAGTGCTTATTGAATGCATGGACCGTCTAGCTGGGACAAAAGAAATTGGCCATTGTAGAGAGGTGCCGTTAGTGGAAGTTCGAGTGTCATTCACCAGAATTGTGATTCTTTAATGTTGTTTAAAGAAGATTCTTGACATACCTGTCTCTCTTCTTCCTCCTCTGATTCTGAGTCCATGTCTTCCAAATCATCATCAAGAAGGCTCCTCTGTAAATCAAAAGATAATCACAGAGGCTGAACAACAGCTGAATACGAAACTTGTCGCCAAAGTGCAACAACAAAAAAATAAAATGAACTACGATTTACTTGTAATTGAGTGAAAACAAATCAGTAACACAGTTTCCTAATTGAACCCATGATAACTTGAAGAAGAGAATATTTGATAAAAAAATATATTCATATAAAGATATAAAACTCAGATTCACCTTCAAAGGAAGAATTAGAAAATGAAACACCAAATAGGTCATAATATTAATTCTTACCCTTGGTTCGAGTTGATTGGAACTCTCAAGCACCTGTCGCTTCTGAAAAAGAAAACATAAAAATGATAATTTTTGTTAGTCTAGAACTCTTGAGAGTTGTTCACTTTGTGAAGCTTGCGCAGTGAGGAAGGAAGACTTCAAGGACGAGGTTGATCAAAAAGGTGAGAGGGACAGCCAATAGTACCCAGTACCCTTGGCACCTGAAGTTGAGTGCAGTGCAGTGAAACCACGTCTTCCCTCTTTTCTTGACTCCATACATGTGCATTTGGAGTTTCTCCTTATTCACTTGTCAAACAAATAATTCAGATAAGCCATTGACTTACTACAAACATTTTAAGAGCTGAAGTCACAAAGTAAGACAAAAAACACTGGTTAACAAAATACAGTTGAAGAAACCACCTCTAATTCACTGGTCGGTTATCAAAGCCCTGAAATTACATGTATTGTCAGTAAAATACTGTTACTGAACACCTCAGTTAAGCTGCTATGGCCACTCTCTGGTTGTCCCCATGAGGGTTTTTCTATTGTCTTTACTTTTATTCAAAGGCCAACCAAAATCTAATACTAACAGTACACATACATGTAAAGTAACTTTGTTTTGGAAAAGTCGATGGCAGATCAGAGTCCAAAGAGAATTCACAGTGACGAGTGGTAAAAACATTCAAACATGCATTTATCGTGATTGTCTTGAAATGACTCTATTTCCACTAAGAAATAAACCCCATTGTGAAAATATTCAAGGTAAACAAACTCCTATTTAGCGGCCACCTTCCAATTCCCAGAAGATAGCTGCTTTATAGGAGTTCAACTGTAGTGCCCAGTGAGAAGCCATTATTCAACTTGCCAGACCCTCCTTCCTTAAAACAATGTTGACATTCAGAAGTTTCATTATGTTTTCAGCAGCAACAGGTTTTTACAGATGGGTAAAACTATAAAAACTGAACATCTTCATAAGAAAACCTGTTTCTCTAGATGGCCAAACCAGGCAGCAAAATCCAAAATCATTCTTGCAGACAATCAATCTGCCTGGTAGCCCTTTATTGAAAACCCTGGACATATTGTTACATAGTTACATGTACAATAAAGGAATGGAAAACAACAATGCATTTGAGGGGGGCAGAAAGAGGTAAAGAAAACCAGAGATTGGGAAGGCTGTGTACCATGCCCATTTGGTGCATAAAAGCTACATGTACATGTACAAAATGAAGCATTATGAAAGTGCATGTACCTACCAGGCCTGTGCCCTAGCTGCAAAACAGCTAGCAAAATATACAATAATATTATTTTGTGGAAAGGATTTTCACATGAGAGTTTCGGTTTACGGATGAATAAACATGCAAGAAATCACAATGCCTTTACTCTTAGATAGACATTATAAAAGCATTCGTTTTGCTTTCGTCTCCATATCCCTTAGTAAATTAAAATGGGAATAAATAAAAAAAATATTAAACAAATGGGAATTTTCAGTGGCATTTCCATGAAGTGGCTCTTCATCCACTGTTTCCAGATCGAATTAGAATTTAGAAGTGTTGATTTTTGTGGAGGGAGGAAAACCGGAGAACTCGAAGAAAAACCCTCGGGGCAGGGATGAGAAACTCAACAAAACTCAACAACTCAATCCACATTTGACGCCGGGTCTGGGAATCGAACCTGGGCCACATTGGTGGGAGGCGAGCGCTCTCACCACTGTGCAATCCCTGCTCCCCAAAAGTAGGACTCTGCTTGCAAATGACTCTGTTTGCAAACAAGGTCTTTGTTCAATCCATGTGCTTTCTATTTTCAATGATAGAATTGGCCAATTTGAATGTGTGTTGCATGCAGAGTAACTACAG
>JAHPZR010044481.1:0-5000 GCA_019787425.1 Platygyra sinensis
GTAGAAATACTCCTAACCTGTACATTGTAGTTGCGGGGATTGTGGAGTTTACCTCTACCATGTACCTTACCCCCTGTACCCTCTCCACTGTTTCACAGCACACAATGATTGCTGTCCCCGGAATTTAGAAACAGGAAAACAGGCAAATGACCCTATAGCTCATCGGTATATGGAAAGTTAGGGGTCCAATTTTAAATAGTTTGGGGGCCATTAATGAAACTTTAACTGAAAGTTTTGTTTGTTCCTCAAAACTCAAAGGCCGTTGGAAGGCTTGTCTGGATCATTGTTTTGTTAGGATCACAATTATTCATTGGGGTGGACTCCGCGGTTCATAGTGCAACACGGCAAGGCTTATACCTTGCCACTTATTTGCATGTCATATGAATACTAAAAGCAACTACATGTATCATTACACTACATAGTTAAAACCTTGTTTCTTCAAAGCAAACCAACGAGTGTAATAAATGAAAAATTTCTTATGACTCGGTCATGGAAATGGTAGGGTGTTCTGTAGTTACTTCTGCACTGCAATGCAACCAACATTCAAATTGGCCAATTCTATCACTTGAAAAATAGAAAGCACATGGCTTGAAACCAAAGTCCTTGTTTGCAAACAGTAGTCAGTTTGCAAGCAGAGTCCTACTTTGTGGGGAGCAGGGATTGCACAGTGGTGAGAGCGCTTCGCCTCCCACCAATGTGGCCCAGGTTTTCGATTCCCAGACCCGGCGTCAAATGTGGATTGAGTTGTTGAGTTTTGTGTTGAGTTTCTCATCCCTGCCCCGAGGGTTTTTCTCTCGAGTTCTCCGGTTTTCCTCCCTCCACAAAAATCAACACTTCTAAATTCTAATTCGATCTGGAAACAGTGGATGAAGAGCCACTTCATGGAACATGCCACTGAAAATTCCATTTGTTTAATATTTTTTTTATTTATTCCCATTTTAATTTACTAAGGGATATGGAGAACGAAAGCAAAACGAATGCTTTTATAATGTCTATCTAAGAGTAAAGGCATTGTGATTTCTTGCATGTTTATTCATCCGTAAACCGAAACTCTCATGTGAAAATCCTTTCCACAAAATAATATTATTGTATATTTTGCTAGCTGTTTTGCAGCTAGGGCACAGGCCTGGTAGGTACATGCACTTTCATAATGCTTCATTTTGTACATGTACATGTAGCTTTTATGCACCAAATGGGCATGGTACACAGCCTTCCCAATCTCTGGTTTTCTTTACCTCTTTCTGCCCCCCTCAAATGCATTGTTGTTTTCCATTCCTTTATTGTACATGTAACTATGTAACAATATGTCCCAGGGTTTTCAATAAAGGGCTACCAGGCAGATTGATTGTCTGCAAGAATGATTTTGGATTTTGCTGCCTGGTTTGGCCATCTAGAGAACAGGTTTTCCTTATGAAGATGTTCAGTTTTTATAGTTTTACCCATCTGTAAAAACCTGTTGCTGCTGAAAACATAATGAAACTTCTGAATGTCAACATTGTTTTAAGGAAGGAGGGTCTGGCAAGTTGAATAATGGCTTCTCACTGGGCACTACAGTTGAACTCCTATAAAGCAGCTATCTTCTGGGAATTGGAAGGTGGCCGCTAAATAGGAGTTTGTTTACCTTGAATATTTTCACAATGGGGTTTATTTCTTAGTGGAAATAGAGTCATTTCAAGACAATCACGATAAATGCATGTTTGAATGTTTTTACCACTCGTCACTGTGAATTCTCTTTGGACTCTGATCTGCCATCGGACTTTTCCAAAACAAAGTTACTTTACATGTATGTGTACTGTTAGTATTAGATTTTGGTTGGCCTTTGAATAAAAGTAAAGACAATAGAAAAACCCTCATGGGGACAACCAGAGAGTGGCCATAGCAGCTTAACTGAGGTGTTCAGTAACAGTATTTTACTGACAATACATGTAATTTCAGGGCTTTGATAACCGACCAGTGAATTAGAGGTGGTTTCTTCAACTGTATTTTGTTAACCAGTGTTTTTTGTCTTACTTTGTGACTTCAGCTCTTAAAATGTTTGTAGTAAGTCAATGGCTTATCTGAATTATTTGTTTGACAAGTGAATAAGGAGAAACTCCAAATGCACATGTATGGAGTCAAGAAAAGAGGGAAGACGTGGTTTCACTGCACTGCACTCAACTTCAGGTGCCAAGGGTACTGGGTACTATTGGCTGTCCCTCTCACCTTTTTGATCAACCTCGTCCTTGAAGTCTTCCTTCCTCACTGCGCAAGCTTCACAAAGTGAACAACTCTCAAGAGTTCTAGACTAACAAAAATTATCATTTTTATGTTTTCTTTTTCAGAAGCGACAGGTGCTTGAGAGTTCCAATCAACTCGAACCAAGGGTAAGAATTAATATTATGACCTATTTGGTGTTTCATTTTCTAATTCTTCCTTTGAAGGTGAATCTGAGTTTTATATCTTTATATGAATATATTTTTTTATCAAATATTCTCTTCTTCAAGTTATCATGGGTTCAATTAGGAAACTGTGTTACTGATTTGTTTTCACTCAATTACAAGTAAATCGTAGTTCATTTTATTTTTTTGTTGTTGCACTTTGGCGACAAGTTTCGTATTCAGCTGTTGTTCAGCCTCTGTGATTATCTTTTGATTTACAGAGGAGCCTTCTTGATGATGATTTGGAAGACATGGACTCAGAATCAGAGGAGGAAGAAGAGAGACAGGTATGTCAAGAATCTTCTTTAAACAACATTAAAGAATCACAATTCTGGTGAATGACACTCGAACTTCCACTAACGGCACCTC
This sequence comes from Platygyra sinensis, assembly GCA_019787425.1. Taxonomy (NCBI): domain Eukaryota; kingdom Metazoa; phylum Cnidaria; class Anthozoa; order Scleractinia; family Merulinidae; genus Platygyra; species Platygyra sinensis. The sequence continues at coordinate 2,787 of JAHPZR010044481.1, forward strand.
TCTACAATGGCCAATTTCTTTTGTCCCAGCTAGACGGTCCATGCATTCAATAAGCACTTAATGACAGACCCCACAGGAAACTGTGAGTTTTGTTTCCCCGAGACCCCTAAAGTGATGATATTTCATCTGTTATTCTGTTTAGTCTCCTCGTCGCCGAAGCAGAAGTCGGAGTCCCTCGCCAAGACGTTCACATCGCGATTACGACAGAACACGAAAGCGCAGCCGGTCTCCAGCCCATCATAGGTAGATATAGCGTTTGGTTTGAGTTTTATTTGGGTGTGATGTGATCCGTCTATTGTGAGCAGATTGTAGGTCCAGTTTACAGTTGGTTGAAGTGTTTTACTTTTGCTAGTTCGAGGGAATGTAATGCCAAAGATATCTTAACAAATTACTGAATGTAACAAGGTTGACCTGAATTAGACTCGTGTCTTCTTCCTTGTTTCCATCCTTACTGTATTTCCTTGATCCCTTCCTTTCTCATTCCTGTGATTGTTTGTTCGTTCGTTTTTCCTTCCCGACTGTAAAGTGTTGACAAGTATAAACGTAGATGTTCAGTCGGTCGGTCGGTCGGTCGGTCGTTCGTTCGTTCGTTCGTTCGTTCGTTCGTTCGTTCGTTCGTTCGTTCGTTCGTTCGTTCGTTCGTTCGTTCGTTCGTTCGTTCGTTCGTTCGTTCTTTCATTCGTTCGTTCGTTCCTTTCTTCCTTCGTTCTTCGTTCCTTCGTTTACTCATTGTTTCTTTTGTTCTTCCCTTTCTTCTCTCCTCTTTTCTTCTCTTCTTTCCATCCTTTCACTCATCCACCTGCTTTCCTTGCGGCTTACCTGAATTATCCTTACTTATCACTGATTTTAACTTTCTCAGAAGCCCGCCACTCCACTGTTGCGATGATACGACCCGAAAGTTCTTTTAGAATTAAACTTTTTGTTTATTTATCTTACAGACGAAGCCGTTCTAGGTCTCCACGTCGTCGTCGACGCAGGTAAGCTGTTCGCATACAATTGTATCTAGTGGTTGACTTGATTTCTCTTTGAGGTAGTTTGGCCACATATGAAATCACCTTTGAACTGGAGAAAGCCAAAAAATAGTAGTTAATTAAGACAGATTGGTACCAAATAGAGAGCAAGAGAATCGGCGAAGTGGGGAGTGAGTGGTGGGGAGATTCTTCGTCGACTCTTTTACTCGGTCAGAATCCGGAAAAACGCTTTGTACAGTAACGCGTGCTACGCAGTCTATGTTCAATATGGAAATCAGGACAAAAACTTAGCAGTGTGTGTGTTTTGCTATTTGGCCTCTCTCCCGGCATGAAAAGTGAGATCGTTTAAATAATTTGAGATTATTTTTGTGTTTGTTACAACTAGTGCCTCCCCTCAGAGAAGACGTGGGCACAGAAGCCGAAGTCGTTCGCCTCATCGTCGCCATTCGAGGTCGCGCTCTCGGTCACGATCGCCTCATCGTCGGCGTCACCGATCCAAAATCTCGATCAAAGTCACCGGATAAATCGTCCAAAAAGTCGAAGAAATCCGAAAAATCTGACAAGAAAAAGGAGAAAGAAAGTGAGAACACAGGGATAAGTAAAGAAGAGCTAGAGATCAAAGAAGCAAACGAACTCAGAGCTAAGCTCGGACTCAAGCCGCTTAAGCCTTGAACACGTACCTTGTCGGATTAGAGCTAAAACACGGAGAGGTTTCCTCAGAAAAAATATCACAATAAAAAGGCACTGTAGGTACAAACCAATCAGAATTGTTCCCAGGCTGCACAGTCTCGGTATTCAACGCTGACGAAAGGCTGGGAGCGAGATTGCCATCTATTGATTGTGCTTGAGATTTTTTGATGTAATTGTTTTTTTGTTGTCAGTAATCATTGTGTCTAGTGAGAAATAGCACCAGTATTGAAAGAGTTGTGATAGATTGCAGTCTCTTTTTATTATCTTTTGCTGGAGGGGAGCCTGTTTTTTCTCACATAGCGGTCATATATTTTGCCCTCGCTTTTTGGCGCTTTTTTATCGATGGCCTAAAGGAAAAGACGTTCTTCTCTCAGCCTAGTTCGTTTACTTTCATAATTTATTTGTCAGTGCAAAATTAAATAACACAGTTCTTTGAAGGTTCTTGTTTATTTTGTGTTGTAGTTATGACTTGTAGTTCACGGTGGTCCAAACAAAAGGGAATTCCAAACGCTAACTAAAAAGTGGGAAAAGGGGGTTGTGTGCTAAGATAAGG
>JAHPZR010044481.1:7500-12500 GCA_019787425.1 Platygyra sinensis
CTCTCAAGCAATCAGAATCAAGTAATTTTTTCCTGTATATTATGATAAATGGCTATAAAAATTCAAAAGGAACGTGTCATCTTGTTTCGGGGTAAAAACTACTTCTCTTATTGGGCGGAAAGATGAGACACCCTGGGAACGGGTTTGCGTCGACGCTGCCGTGACAAGGTTGAACATGAGGAAAAATCGGCTTGCGTCACGGCATTTCCAGTTGAAACTCTGAGTTGTAACACAAGCAACAGTTCGGACGGGACTTTGGAAATTGATAAGAAATTGATAAGGTTGCGGAATCCGGAAGCTTGGGCACGAATGACGTCAGCCGGCGGTTGTGACGTAAGGATGCAAATAAAATGGCGGACGTTGGTGAGTACAGTAATAGTACTGCGCCGAGATTCAATGGTATACGGTGATATAATGAACAGCTATTGACAATTGCTTCGTTTGGTCGGGGAGACCAATGCCTTCAGATGGTGGACAGTATGATTGTAGAGAATGGTGTTCAGCGACTGTTTGTGGTGGGAAGCCAGGACGGTCTGTATAATGACCTTGACAGCCCCGCGTTTTTAGGGGATGAAAATCCAAACATTTTCTTTCATCGTGTCGACTCCGATCAAATTATTTACCAACCTCGAAGAAAGAGAGCTAAACTCATAGGAAAGTATCTGATGGGAGATGCGCTCGGCGAAGGGTCCTACGGGAAAGTCAAAGAAATGCTTGATAGTGAAAATCTTCGACGCTGTGCGGTGAAAATTATGAAGCGGCGAAAATTACGGCGAATTCCAAACGGAGAGCTAAATGTTCAAAGGTGAGAACTGATTATTAATTTATTGTGAAGTATTTTGAAGAGTAAGCTTAACTGGTGCGAATTGATTTTTAATACTTATCGTCTTCACTACAAAGTTTAGCATAATAATAATTGACAGGCCGCAATGAATTTTTTCGCAAATTTTTAAAACATGCCTTTGATTTGACGTTCACAGAGAAATTCAGCTACTCAAACGACCTCCTGCATCCTAATGTTATTAAACTGTACGATGTTATATACGACGAACAAAAGCAAAAGATGTATCCTTTTATGTGAAAATAAAGTTATACGCTGATGTTGGATAGCTTTCAATCTCTTTGCTTTTACCGGAAAAAGCCGGCTCTGTTGTTATATTGTGTAGTAACATTATGAGTGGCAGATTAATTTGTTGTAGTTACGATAACAGCACGAATTAGTATTTGAAGGATCAAGTTGGAATGTTTTGTTTAAGGGATATATTTAATTGTTTTGAACGAAGTGTTAGCTAGCGTATCATCAACATTGAAAAACGTGAAAACGGATATCATAATCTTTATGACTAACGCGATATTTTATTGCTAAGTATTGATTTTTTCACAACGTGTGAAAATGAGTTATTTTTATGCAAATTCCTGGTTATTATTGTCAGGCTCGCAGTGAACAACAATGAGATTTGGTCATTATGGCTAAGTGAATTATATTTGTTTAACAGGTGTCTTGTCATGTCTTGTCTTGTCTTGTGACACTGTAGAGAAGTGAAATATGAGAAAATGTTGATCAATAATTATCAGTGTGCACCTGTGTCATTTTACATAATTTGCAGTTGAAGAATACCTCTCAAGTCTAGTGAGAGTCTAACCTGAAATCTTTGAGAACAAAATTTCAATAAGTTAAATAAGAAGTCAAAGTTGAAAAAGATTTGAATAAGTCATCAGTCTTTGTAAAATTTAGTCTCAATTTAGTTTCACTCTACATTTACCTTTGAGATACAAGAGTCTTGCATTACTGTAAAGCCTAAGCGCAGCTGTAGGTTAAAAATGTGATAAACATCCTGTACACTGCTAGAATTAACAGATGGTTTGAACTTATACGAAAGGCCTGGGGGGTGCTGCCATATATGGGCTATATAGGTGTGTGTCATTGTGAAAGGTATGGTTTTCAAGCAGTTTACTCTATCATAGGGTCTATAAATCAGAGTGTTTGGGTCTAGAATAAGGTATCATTTTTCACGAAACTAAGGAAACCAGGAATTGCTACTCAAAAGTATAAAAAAATTAAATCGGCAAGTTTAAAATTTCACAACTCAGCCTCAACAGGGTTGATAGATGACTATCAAAAAAAGCTACTGCACATTATAAACTGTCAAAAATCAGTTTCTGAAAAACAGCTAGTCTAGGATAGGGGTGATTTGAGGAGTTTACTCTAGTATAGGGTAGCAAAATTCAGCTGAACTAGCTCTGGTATTAGGCTAAGGGTTTTAGGGTCCCAGCAGCACATCCCCACCCAGAAATTCCTAAAGTACCTCCCCCAGGATGAGAGGGTTGGTTTCTGTGAGCTAATTGCTTCATGTACATGTATCTAGTGGCAGTGAGTGACTACTTTTGTTTGTTCACTGCTTTTGAGAATTGTTACTTTTGGAATATATATCTTATTAGATGTTTTGATATGTAGTATTGCTGTTTATTTTTATGACTTGTACAGTATTTTGACGAGCCTGTAGGGCAACTACTGTAGTTAATAAATTTATCAGTGAAAGAGGGAGAGTGTGACAGTTTTGCATGTGTGCACCGACCTGTCCCTCAAATAGGTTTTCTGTACAAATAATTGTACAATGTCGTTGTAAACTTGCACTGTTGTTTGGACAATATTCGCTGAAGTTGGATATAAGTACGAATATATCTATTAGGCGTTTGTTGTGTAGTATCACTGAGTATTTTTACGAGTTGTGTCGTATTTTGACGAGCCCGTAGGGCGAGTCAAAATACGCACACAACTCGTAAAAATACTCAGTGATACTACACAACAAACGCCTAATAAGATATATTACGTACTTATATCCAACTTCAGAATATTGTCCAAACAACAGTGCAAGTTTACAACGACATTGTACAATTATTTGTACAGAAAACCTATTTGAGGGACAGGTCGGTGCACACATGCAAAACTGTCACACTCTCCCTCTTTCACTGATAAATTTATTAACTACAGTAGTTGCCCTACAGGCTCGTCAAAATACTGTACAAGTCATAAAAATAAACAGCAATACTACATATCAAAACATCTAATAAGATATATATTCCAAAAGTAACAATTCTCAAAGCAGTGAACAAACAAAAGTAGTCACTCACTGCCACTAGATACATGTACATGAAGCAATTAGCTCACAGAAACCAACCCTCTCATCCTGGGGGAGGTACTTTAGGAATTTCTGGGTGGGGATGTGCTGCTGGGACCCTAAAACCCTTAGCCTAATACCAGAGCTAGTTCAGCTGAATTTTGCTACCCTATACTAGAGTAAACTCCTCAAATCACCCCTATCCTAGACTAGCTGTTTTTCCAGAAACTGATTTTTGACAGTTTATAATGTGCAGTAGCTTTTTTTGATAGTCATCTATCAACCCTGTTGAGGCTGAGTTGTGAAATTTTAAACTTGCCGATTTAATTTTTTTATACTTTTGAGTAGCAATTCCTGGTTTCCTTAGTTTCGTGAAAAATGATACCTTATTCTAGACCCAAACACTCTGATTTATAGACCCTATGATAGAGTAAACTGCTTGAAAACCATACCTTTCACAATGACACACACCTATATAGCCCATATATGGCAGCACCCCCCAGGCCTTTCGTATAAGTTCAAACCATCTGTTAATTCTAGCAGTGTACAGGATGTTTATCACATTTTTAACCTACAGCTGCGCTTAGGCTTTACAGTAATGCAAGACTCTTGTATCTCAAAGGTAAATGTAGAGTGAAACTAAATTGAGACTAAATTTTACAAAGACTGATGACTTATTCAAATCTTTTTCAACTTTGACTTCTTATTTAACTTATTGAAATTTTGTTCTCAAAGATTTCAGGTTAGACTCTCACTAGACTTGAGAGGTATTCTTCAACTGCAAATTATGTAAAATGACACAGGTGCACACTGATAATTATTGATCAACATTTTCTCATATTTCACTTCTCTACAGTGTCACAAGACAAGACAAGACATGACAAGACACCTGTTAAACAAATATAATTCACTTAGCCATAATGACCAAATCTCATTGTTGTTCACTGCGAGCCTGACAATAATAACCAGGAATTTGCATAAAAATAACTCATTTTCACACGTTGTGAAAAAATCAATACTTAGCAATAAAATATCGCGTTAGTCATAAAGATTATGATATCCGTTTTCACGTTTTTCAATGTTGATGATACGCTAGCTAACACTTCGTTCAAAACAATTAAATATATCCCTTAAACAAAACATTCCAACTTGATCCTTCAAATACTAATTCGTGCTGTTATCGTAACTACAACAAATTAATCTGCCACTCATAATGTTACTACACAATATAACAACAGAGCCGGCTTTTTCCGGTAAAAGCAAAGAGATTGAAAGCTATCCAACATCAGCGTATAACTTTATTTTCACATAAAAGGATACATCTTTTGCTTTTGTTCGTCGTATATAACATCGTACAGTTTAATAACATTAGGATGCAGGAGGTCGTTTGAGTAGCTGAATTTCTCTGTGAACGTCAAATCAAAGGCATGTTTTAAAAATTTGCGAAAAAATTCATTGCGGCCTGTCAATTATTATTATGCTAAACTTTGTAGTGAAGACGATAAGTATTAAAAATCAATTCGCACCAGTTAAGCTTACTCTTCAAAATACTTCACAATAAATTAATAATCAGTTCTCACCTTTGAACATTTAGCTCTCCGTTTGGAATTCGCCGTAATTTTCGCCGCTTCATAATTTTCACCGCACAGCGTCGAAGATTTTCACTATCAAGCATTTCTTTGACTTTCCCGTAGGACCCTTCGCCGAGCGCATCTCCCATCAGATACTTTCCTATGAGTTTAGCTCTCTTTCTTCGAGGTTGGTAAATAATTTGATCGGAGTCGACACGATGAAAGAAAATGTTTGGATTTTCATCCCCTAAAAACGCGGGGCTGTCAAGGTCATTATACAGACCGTCCTGGCTTCCCACCACAAACAGTC
>JAHPZR010044481.1:17500-19256 GCA_019787425.1 Platygyra sinensis
GCTTTCGTGTTCTGTCGTAATCGCGATGTGAACGTCTTGGCGAGGGACTCCGACTTCTGCTTCGGCGACGAGGAGACTAAACAGAATAACAGATGAAATATCATCACTTTAGGGGTCTCGGGGAAACAAAACTCACAGTTTCCTGTGGGGTCTGTCATTAAGTGCTTATTGAATGCATGGACCGTCTAGCTGGGACAAAAGAAATTGGCCATTGTAGAGAGGTGCCGTTAGTGGAAGTTCGAGTGTCATTCACCAGAATTGTGATTCTTTAATGTTGTTTAAAGAAGATTCTTGACATACCTGTCTCTCTTCTTCCTCCTCTGATTCTGAGTCCATGTCTTCCAAATCATCATCAAGAAGGCTCCTCTGTAAATCAAAAGATAATCACAGAGGCTGAACAACAGCTGAATACGAAACTTGTCGCCAAAGTGCAACAACAAAAAAATAAAATGAACTACGATTTACTTGTAATTGAGTGAAAACAAATCAGTAACACAGTTTCCTAATTGAACCCATGATAACTTGAAGAAGAGAATATTTGATAAAAAAATATATTCATATAAAGATATAAAACTCAGATTCACCTTCAAAGGAAGAATTAGAAAATGAAACACCAAATAGGTCATAATATTAATTCTTACCCTTGGTTCGAGTTGATTGGAACTCTCAAGCACCTGTCGCTTCTGAAAAAGAAAACATAAAAATGATAATTTTTGTTAGTCTAGAACTCTTGAGAGTTGTTCACTTTGTGAAGCTTGCGCAGTGAGGAAGGAAGACTTCAAGGACGAGGTTGATCAAAAAGGTGAGAGGGACAGCCAATAGTACCCAGTACCCTTGGCACCTGAAGTTGAGTGCAGTGCAGTGAAACCACGTCTTCCCTCTTTTCTTGACTCCATACATGTGCATTTGGAGTTTCTCCTTATTCACTTGTCAAACAAATAATTCAGATAAGCCATTGACTTACTACAAACATTTTAAGAGCTGAAGTCACAAAGTAAGACAAAAAACACTGGTTAACAAAATACAGTTGAAGAAACCACCTCTAATTCACTGGTCGGTTATCAAAGCCCTGAAATTACATGTATTGTCAGTAAAATACTGTTACTGAACACCTCAGTTAAGCTGCTATGGCCACTCTCTGGTTGTCCCCATGAGGGTTTTTCTATTGTCTTTACTTTTATTCAAAGGCCAACCAAAATCTAATACTAACAGTACACATACATGTAAAGTAACTTTGTTTTGGAAAAGTCCGATGGCAGATCAGAGTCCAAAGAGAATTCACAGTGACGAGTGGTAAAAACATTCAAACATGCATTTATCGTGATTGTCTTGAAATGACTCTATTTCCACTAAGAAATAAACCCCATTGTGAAAATATTCAAGGTAAACAAACTCCTATTTAGCGGCCACCTTCCAATTCCCAGAAGATAGCTGCTTTATAGGAGTTCAACTGTAGTGCCCCAGTGAGAAGCCATTATTCAACTTGCCAGACCCTCCTTCCTTAAAACAATGTTGACATTCAGAAGTTTCATTATGTTTTCAGCAGCAACAGGTTTTTACAGATGGGTAAAACTATAAAAACTGAACATCTTCATAAGGAAAACCTGTTCTCTAGATGGCCAAACCAGGCAGCAAAATCCAAAATCATTCTTGCAGACAATCAATCTGCCTGGTAGCCCTTTATTGAAAACCCTGGACATATTGTTACATAGTTACATGTACAATAAAGGAATGGAAAACAACAATGCATTTGAGG
>JAHPZR010044482.1:0-5000 GCA_019787425.1 Platygyra sinensis
AGAACTCGTGAACTTTCAGCAACAGTGATCACATTGACATCGAGTGACGCGTTCTCGCAAACCGGCAGAAAATTATTCAGGAGGCGCTTAAGGCCCGTTTACACAGGCGATCTTTGTCGCTGCTACTCGGTGCAATTTTTGTCGCGCTTAAGTTGCAGCTCCAAAATCGCACGTGTAAACCAGGTGCGATTTTCAGTGCGATTTGTCGCCGCGATATCGCAGGGTTTTCGAACATGTTTGAAACTTGTTGCAACTTACGCGCGACAAAAATTGCATCGAGTTGCTGCGACAAAAATCGCCTGTGTAAACGGGCCTTTATGAAAGTAAAAACTTAGGTTAGCTTCAAGCCTGTTAGCCATGAAAAATACTCATGAAGTAAATTAAATTGTGCAATCGAAATGTTTTGACTTGGTACGGGCCTTTCAAATAAGCGCCGCCCTCGAATAAGTGCCGCAGCAGATACACGAAAAAGTAAGCAAGCGCCGCGGCGCTTACTCGAGTTAATAGGATATGTAATTGTGGAAATATTAATAGACTGACCAAAAAAATCTATTGGCTTCTGTAGAAAGCAGAGACAGCTGAGACGCAAAACTACGGCTTTCTTTTTCTTTTTAGCGGAGCTCCGGCGGCCCGAAGGGTCGCCAAGCAGAGCCCCATACTAATATATCGGAAAGAAAAGCCCGAAAGAAAAGGAAACCCATGAGTTGATTTTCTCATGTTGATCATGGCTAGCGGTATTGCTCGTGGGCGCGTACGCACGACGACGGAGTCGCGCAAGATGGCTGCCATCCTCCAAATAAAATAGGTTGACAGAGACATGATACTCAGCCTTGGTTTACGGTGTACTTTTTTGACATCATATTATGATTAATTGACACCTGTCAAATCAAGCTATCCGCTGACTAGTATCACGTGTCCATATCGCGGGCTCAAGTTCATAGCTCAGCGAAGTCACTTGTTTTGTAAAAGTTGACCGTTGACCAAGTGCTAGTTTTTTATTGGATCGGGGGCTCATGTCAGGTTAAATTGTTGAAAACAGAACCAGGTTCAAAGGTGTTTTTTTTTGCAGCTTTGTTTTATGTATCAGTTTTGTGATTATTAGAGTCAATAGAAGGCCAAACAATATACAGAAAACCTCACCGCAACGTTACAAAACTCAAATCAAAATTCGACCTTCTCGTGGGTTAGCCTAATCGGGCTACAGGAGCTCCGCTTTTAGGTTGACCTAAATCTATATATTATTTATTCGATAACAAGCTTAAGTCCGTGTACATTTTATAGGAGCCGCCATAATGCTGCACCATTTTCTCCCACCACAGACCAGTTTTACCGACTTAATCGATTGAGTTAAATCATAGTTAACTATGGTTTAATCGATAGGTAGTAAGTCGAATGTCAAATTTGTTTTCGGGAACACCATTTTATCCCCCAACTAGAACCACTACGTGGAACTTACCGGGGCCCAGTGGGACACCGAATTCCATAGTTAATCTTCGCACTCCTTCCTCCCTCTTCTGTGGAGGCTAATATTGACTTATTTTACAATCAGAGACAGTTTGAACACCTGCTTAGATGTAAGTAATTTTAATAGTTATTTTGTCAGTCAACTTATAATAATATTAAAATTTTCTTTGAATTGTGTATTCTTGTTATAACAGTAACAAACTTTTTTAAAAATAATTGTTTGTTTACATGAAATATTAGATTTCGAACTTGTCCTAATCTTGCGTCACTGTGATGGACACTGTGTTAAAGAGACTGATTCAAGTGTGAGTATTTTATTTCGATTTCTGCGTCATAGACCGTTAAATTACTAGGCATTTTGTCTAAACGGTCCACATTACACTTCTCATAGAACAAACATGCATGTTCATAGAGAGCCTGTAGTGTTGAAGAATCCCAGTAAGTGCATGATTTGATGACAGAGAAACAAACTGCTTATATGGACATAATAAAATGCTTATTTCTTGATGACTGAGTATCATTCGTTAATTCATTGCACATTGATATGGAGGCATTTGATTTTAAGGCAGTGGTTGATACATAGTGCATTCGTCAATATGACCCATAGTTATTGTAGAAGAAGTATTTCTTTCCCGAACTGGGTAAACAGTGGTAATTGGGGCAAAGCCTTGATTAGATTCTACTATTTGTATAGTAACTTTTAATGCATCCGCAACTGCTTGAATGATAAGTGCATCAGCCCATGTACCTTGAATACACATATTATTCAGGTACAGTGGAACCTCGATTTAACGAAGTCCTCGATATAACGAACAATACTCCATGTCCCTATGTCCCGACCAAAATTACAGTAAAATGTATGGAATAGAGCTTCGATATAACGAACCTCGATGTAACGAATTCCTCGATATAACGAATTACGATGTCAAAACGGGACAGAAGATAAACGCTGAACAGATCAACAGTCAGCAAATCCTTTCATCCATGTGGTAAAGAGACAGCAACCTTTCAGTCAACGGCTTATTATATGTCATAGACATTGGCACTATAGTATTTCCACAGAAGTCACCTGTGTTACAAATCAATCATTAACTATGACCTCGATATAACGAACATTTTGGTCGTTTCCCCTCAAATTCTGAAAACCATTGATTTAAGGCGGGGGTCAACGTGAAGGCTGTTTTCACGTCGCTTAACACGGCCTTTCTGCCAATATCTCGGTCACGTTTCAAGCGACGCCAAATCCCTCTGCTTATTACGTTGTCCACTGTTTGGCAGTTTTGTGTAAATTTTTGGGTGATTTTTAGGTGTTTTGGGAAAGAGAGATTTTTTCTCAAAGGATAGGTTAAATTGAAGAAAATATGAAATGTTGAAGATTTGATGGATTTGGAAAATTGAAATTTGAAGTGAAGAATTAGTAGACGGATACCAAACAGTCCCCTACAAACCTGGGACTCTTTTTGGAGGGGGTCTACTGTCTGGTAGTGTTTCAAACCTCTTTTAATCCTAATAATTCCCTCTTAATTATACTTCAAATTTCACTCCTATTCAGGTTTACCCCCGCCTTAACGTCGCGAAGATGTTCTCGGAATCGGTCGCCTAGTCGTCTACCTGTTTCGCCGATATATAACTTTTTGCAGAGAGTGCAAGTTATACAGTAGATGACATTGGCTGAGGTACAGGTAAAATGATCAGTGATTTTAATAGATCGCTTGACCCCCGAGGTCAATTCTAAACTTTTTAACCATTTACACCAAATTAAGGCCCATAAATTTGAACAATTAACAGGTCCTCCTAGAACTTGTGACCCGTCATTTGAAAGCCTTAGCACCGTAGTTTCTATTCCAGAAAATCTTCCGCTTTCCGACGCAGAGAAATCCGTCCTCAGTAAGGGCTTGAATTTTGTTCCTATATCCCAAAAACTTGACGAATTCTCGGTTAAGCAAGATGTTGAAAAATTTATTCGCCGCGTTCAACTTAAAGCCTTTTTCCATGACAAAGAGGATGATTCTAACACCTCGGACAAAGATATTTTCGAGACGCTTCAGACTCGAAAATCAAAGTGGACTCCCCCAGAGGGCCAGTTCGCATCTTTAGATTTTTTCATCAATAAATGCCGTCATGACATCAATAAACTAAATTTCAATCGTAACACCAAATTTTCCAATCTTTCTTCGGAAGAGAGGGCGGCGCTACAAAATCTTAGTAAGCGCAAAGACATAATTGTTAAAGCGACCGACAAAGGCGGCGCTTTAGTTGTTTGGCGGGCCGACCTCTACCAAAAAGAAGCTTTGCGGCAACTTTCTGACACCTCTTTTTATGCTAAAGTCGATAAAGATCTCACTTCCAATAACCAACAAATTGTCAAGAGCACTATTAACGACCTTATAGTCAAACAAGAATTGCCGGCTACTGCTACTAATCTGATCATCACCACTCCTAGAACTTCATGTATTTACTTTTTACCTAAAATTAACAAACCTAACAACCCAGGCCGACCTATTGTCTCTGCGTGTAGTTGCCCTACCGAACTCATTTCTAGCTATTTAGACAAAATTATGGCACCTATCGTCAGATCTTTACCGTCATATGTTAAAGACAGTCAACACGCACTCCAAATTTTTCGTGATTTCAATTTCCTGGGCGAAGACAAACTTATTTTCACTATGGATATTACATCTCTTTACACCGTCATCCCTAATGGCGAAGGTCTTCTAGCCCTCAAACATTTTTTCGATTTACGTACTGTTAAGGAACCAAGCTCGGAAACATTGCTCCGCCTGGCTGAACTAGTTTTAACACTAAACTGCTTTTCATTCGCTGACAGTTATTATAAACAAATCAATGGGGTGGCCATGGGTACCAAAATGGGACCCAGCTACGCCAACCTTTTCGTAGGCTATATTGAACACCAATTTTTCAATCAATACAACGGCCCCAAACCTGACCTCTACCGTCGCTACATTGACGACTGTGTCGGCGCAACTTCCTCCACCAGAGAGGAACTCAATCAATTTATAACTGCTGTTAATTCGTTTCATCCGGCTCTTAAATATACCTGGGAAATTTCCGACACTTCTTTAGCATTTCTAGATATTAAAGTTTCTGTCGAAGGCAACGGTTTATGCACCAGTGTGCACTACAAACCCACAGATTCTCATAGTTATTTGTTGTATTCATCTTCACATCCATCACATGTCAAGAATTCCATTCCTTATTCTCAGTTTCTTAGACTTCGCCGCCTTTGTAGTGAGGACTCTGATTTTTCCTTAAAATCAGAGGAAATGTGCGAGTTTTTCGACAAACGTGGCTATCCTGCCTCTGTTGTTCAAGCAGGCCATCATCGCGCCCAACAAATCGATCGGCAGTCAGCACTACAAACGTCTAAGAAGGAGAATAATAATAGAATTCCATTCACTCTCACATTTCACCCTCACAACCACGCAGTAAAATCCATCATTCTCAAAAACTTTAAATTATTTCAAAATGATCCCGATACTGGTAGAATCTTTTCGCAACCGCCATTAATTTCATTT
>JAHPZR010044482.1:7500-18812 GCA_019787425.1 Platygyra sinensis
GTTGGGCGCGATGATGGCCTGCTTGAACAACAGAGGCAGGATAGCCACGTTTGTCGAAAAACTCGCACATTTCCTCTGATTTTAAGGAAAAATCAGAGTCCTCACTACAAAGGCGGCGAAGTCTAAGAAACTGAGAATAAGGAATGGAATTCTTGACATGTGATGGATGTGAAGATGAATACAACAAATAACTATGAGAATCTGTGGGTTTGTAGTGCACACTGGTGCATAAACCGTTGCCTTCGACAGAAACTTTAATATCTAGAAATGCTAAAGAAGTGTCGGAAATTTCCCAGGTATATTTAAGAGCCGGATGAAACGAATTAACAGCAGTTATAAATTGATTGAGTTCCTCTCTGGTGGAGGAAGTTGCGCCGACACAGTCGTCAATGTAGCGACGGTAGAGGTCAGGTTTGGGGCCGTTGTATTGATTGAAAAATTGGTGTTCAATATAGCCTACGAAAAGGTTGGCGTAGCTGGGTCCCATTTTGGTACCCATGGCCACCCCATTGATTTGTTTATAATAACTGTCAGCGAATGAAAAGCAGTTTAGTGTTAAAACTAGTTCAGCCAGGCGGAGCAATGTTTCCGAGCTTGGTTCCTTAACAGTACGTAAATCGAAAAAATGTTTGAGGGCTAGAAGACCTTCGCCATTAGGGATGACGGTGTAAAGAGATGTAATATCCATAGTGAAAATAAGTTTGTCTTCGCCCAGGAAATTGAAATCACGAAAAATTTGGAGTGCGTGTTGACTGTCTTTAACATATGACGGTAAAGATCTGACGATAGGTGCCATAATTTTGTCTAAATAGCTAGAAATGAGTTCGGTAGGGCAACTACACGCAGAGACAATAGGTCGGCCTGGGTTGTTAGGTTTGTTAATTTTAGGTAAAAAGTAAATACATGAAGTTCTAGGAGTGGTGATGATCAGATTAGTAGCAGTAGCCGGCAATTCTTGTTTGACTATAAGGTCGTTAATAGTGCTCTTGACAATTTGTTGGTTATTGGAAGTGAGATCTTTATCGACTTTAGCATAAAAAGAGGTGTCAGAAAGTTGCCGCAAAGCTTCTTTTTGGTAGAGGTCGGCCCGCCAAACAACTAAAGCGCCGCCTTTGTCGGTCGCTTTAACAATTATGTCTTTGCGCTTACTAAGATTTTGTAGCGCCGCCCTCTCTTCCGAAGAAAGATTGGAAAATTTGGTGTTACGATTGAAATTTAGTTTATTGATGTCATGACGGCATTTATTGATGAAAAAATCTAAAGATGCGAACTGGCCCTCTGGGGGAGTCCACTTTGATTTTCGAGTCTGAAGCGTCTCGAAAATATCTTTGTCCGAGGTGTTAGAATCATCCTCTTTGTCATGGAAAAAGGCTTTAAGTTGAACGCGGCGAATAAATTTTTCAACATCTTGCTTAACCGAGAATTCGTCAAGTTTTTGGGATATAGGAACAAAATTCAAGCCCTTACTGAGGACGGATTTCTCTGCGTCGGAAAGCGGAAGATTTTCTGGAATAGAAACTACGGTGCTAAGGCTTTCAAATGACGGGTCACAAGTTCTAGGAGGACCTGTTAATTGTTCAAATTTATGGGCCTTAATTTGGTGTAAATGGTTAAAAAGTTTAGAATTGACCTCGGGGGTCAAGCGATCTATTAAAATCACTGATCATTTTACCTGTACCTCAGCCAATGTCATCTACTGTATAACTTGCACTCTCTGCAAAAAGTTATATATCGGCGAAACAGGTAGACGACTAGGCGACCGATTCCGAGAACATCTTCGCGACGTTAAGGCGGGGGTAAACCTGAATAGGAGTGAAATTTGAAGTATAATTAAGAGGGAATTATTAGGATTAAAAGAGGTTTGAAACACTACCAGACAGTAGACCCCCTCCAAAAAGAGTCCCAGGTTTGTAGGGGACTGTTTGGTATCCGTCTACTAATTCTTCACTTCAAATTTCAATTTTCCAAATCCATCAAATCTTCAACATTTCATATTTTCTTCAATTTAACCTATCCTTTGAGAAAAAATCTCTCTTTCCCAAAACACCTAAAAATCACCCAAAAATTTACACAAAACTGCCAAACAGTGGACAACGTAATAAGCAGAGGGATTTGGCGTCGCTTGAAACGTGACCGAGATATTGGCAGAAAGGCCGTGTTAAGCGACGTGAAAACAGCCTTCACGTTGACCCCCGCCTTAAATCAATGGTTTTCAGAATTTGAGGGGAAACGACCAAAATGTTCGTTATATCGAGGTCATAGTTAATGATTGATTTGTAACACAGGTGACTTCTGTGGAAATACTATAGTGCCAATGTCTATGACATATAATAAGCCGTTGACTGAAAGGTTGCTGTCTCTTTACCACATGGATGAAAGGATTTGCTGACTGTTGATCTGTTCAGCGTTTATCTTCTGTCCCGTTTTGACATCGTAATTCGTTATATCGAGGAATTCGTTACATCGAGGTTCGTTATATCGAAGCTCTATTCCATACATTTTACTGTAATTTTGGTCGGGACATAGGGACATGGAGTATTGTTCGTTATATCGAGGACTTCGTTAAATCGAGGTTCCACTGTACCTGAATAATATGTGTATTCAAGGTACATGGGCTGATGCACTTATCATTCAAGCAGTTGCGGATGCATTAAAAGTTACTATACAAATAGTAGAATCTAATCAAGGCTTTGCCCCAATTACCACTGTTTACCCAGTTCGGGAAAGAAATACTTCTTCTACAATAACTATGGGTCATATTGACGAATGCACTATGTATCAACCACTGCCTTAAAATCAAATGCCTCCATATCAATGTGCAATGAATTAACGAATGATACTCAGTCATCAAGAAATAAGCATTTTATTATGTCCATATAAGCAGTTTGTTTCTCTGTCATCAAATCATGCACTTACTGGGATTCTTCAACACTACAGGCTCTCTATGAACATGCATGTTTGTTCTATGAGAAGTGTAATGTGGACCGTTTAGACAAAATGCCTAGTAATTTAACGGTCTATGACGCAGAAATCGAAATAAAATACTCACACTTGAATCAGTCTCTTTAACACAGTGTCCATCACAGTGACGCAAGATTAGGACAAGTTCGAAATCTAATATTTCATGTAAACAAACAATTATTTTTAAAAAAGTTTGTTACTGTTATAACAAGAATACACAATTCAAAGAAAATTTTAATATTATTATAAGTTGACTGACAAAATAACTATTAAAATTACTTACATCTAAGCAGGTGTTCAAACTGTCTCTGATTGTAAAATAAGTCAATATTAGCCTCCACAGAAGAGGGAGGAAGGAGTGCGAAGATTAACTATGGAATTCGGTGTCCCACTGGGCCCCGGTAAGTTCCACGTAGTGGTTCTAGTTGGGGGATAAAATGGTGTTCCCGAAAACAAATTTGACATTCGACTTACTACCTATCGATTAAACCATAGTTAACTATGATTTAACTCAATCGATTAAGTCGGTAAAACTGGTCTGTGGTGGGAGAAAATGGTGCAGCATTATGGCGGCTCCTATAAAATGTACACGGACTTAAGCTTGTTATCGAATAAATAATATATAGATTTAGGTCAACCTAAAAGCGGAGCTCCTGTAGCCCGATTAGGCTAACCCACGAGAAGGTCGAATTTTGATTTGAGTTTTGTAACGTTGCGGTGAGGTTTTCTGTATATTGTTTGGCCTTCTATTGACTCTAATAATCACAAAACTGATACATAAAACAAAGCTGCAAAAAAAAACACCTTTGAACCTGGTTCTGTTTTCAACAATTTAACCTGACATGAGCCCCCGATCCAATAAAAAACTAGCACTTGGTCAACGGTCAACTTTTACAAAACAAGTGACTTCGCTGAGCTATGAACTTGAGCCCGCGATATGGACACGTGATACTAGTCAGCGGATAGCTTGATTTGACAGGTGTCAATTAATCATAATATGATGTCAAAAAAGTACACCGTAAACCAAGGCTGAGTATCATGTCTCTGTCAACCTATTTTATTTGGAGGATGGCAGCCATCTTGCGCGACTCCGTCGTCGTGCGTACGCGCCCACGAGCAATACCGCTAGCCATGATCAACATGAGAAAATCAACTCATGGGTTTCCTTTTCTTTCGGGCTTTTCTTTCCGATATATTAGTATGGGGCTCTGCTTGGCGACCCTTCGGGCCGCCGGAGCTCCGCTAAAAAGAAAAAGAAAGCCGTAGTTTTGCGTCTCAGCTGTCTCTGCTTTCTACAGAAGCCAATAGATTTTTTTGGTCAGTCTATTAATATTTCCACAATTACATATCCTATTAACTCGAGTAAGCGCCGCGGCGCTTGCTTACTTTTTCGTGTATCTGCTGCGGCACTTATTCGAGGGCGGCGCTTATTTGAAAGGCCCGTACCAAGTCAAAACATTTCGATTGCACAATTTAATTTACTTCATGAGTATTTTTCATGGCTAACAGGCTTGAAGCTAACCTAAGTTTTTACTTTCATAAAGGCCCGTTTACACAGGCGATTTTTGTCGCAGCAACTCGATGCAATTTTTGTCGCGCGTAAGTTGCAACAAGTTTCAAACATGTTCGAAAACCCTGCGATATCGCGGCGACAAATCGCACTGAAAATCGCACCTGGTTTACACGTGCGATTTTGGAGCTGCAACTTAAGCGCGACAAAAATTGCACCGAGTAGCAGCGACAAAGATCGCCTGTGTAAACGGGCCTTAAGCGCCTCCTGAATAATTTTCTGCCGGTTTGCGAGAACGCGTCACTCGATGTCAATGTGATCACTGTTGCTGAAAGTTCACGAGTTCTAATACAGTATGCAAAGTGTATTTTTAACATCTTATTCGAGGGGGGGGGGGGCGCTTATTAACTTTCCACCCCTTGTGCGGCGCTTTATCGAGGTCGGCGCTTATTCGGTGTATTCTAATGTACCTCGACCATCATTCGTGCCCAGCATCGCAGTCTCAACAAGCAAGCGTCATAGGTACTCTCTCTTCTTTACTTTCCCTCAGCGCAGTACTGCAGTTGGGTTTAGCTACTTAGAAATGATAATGACACTGAATCCAAAAAAACCTGCATGTTTAGCTTCAAGTGGGGTAGTACGTGCTTTGTATTTCAGTGTTTGTAAAGAATACCTTTCCTCTTTTCCCTGGAGGAAATCTTAAAGGGTCATTACGTGGGTCCACCCACAATGTTACGGCCGTTCTTTGCCAAGGATAATCCCTAAGCAAGCTGGATCTCGGATGATATGGAGTACTTTTTTCCGTCGCGTAGTACCCAATGTGGAATGTTTTGTTTGATGTGGGAGCAATTTTCCCCTCTGCAGCTCTCGAAGAGATATTGCTTCAAGATGAACACATTTTCACATAAGGGCACGCCCTTTACTGCATAGGTGTCGTACCTCCTGGCCCTTCTTTGTTTCTTTTACCCCACAGACATTCATAGTTCCGCCTTTCATCGCGCTAAAAAAGAGTGAACTTGGCGATAAAAGCGTAATAAATCACAACCTGTAATGCCTTTCGGTACTGTAGCGTAAGCTTTAATCCTGTCAATGGACAACCTTTCTCGAAACAGCTGTATATCAGTGTTCATTAGTGTCTCCGTTTGATGTGTTTGTTCACGCACATGAAGTTAATCGGGACTCGGTAAGGTTTTGTGATCCAGTATTGTCTGCCTACAGTTTGCTGAAATTCATCTAGAACAAAGTTTGGCCATTTTCATTATATTGTAAGCGTGTTACTCATCCTAGGAACAGAAACAGAGATGTTATCTTATTTACATTTAGCATAATATAATTTTGTTTTGTGATGTCACTATCAGTTACACACAGTAGTGTTAAACCCAGAGTAGCAAATAAAAATGAGATTTATGGTTACAAGAACAGTAACTTTATAATGACACTAGTATTCTCTCTATCGGAGTACAGACCTTGAAGTTCATTATATAGATTCTTGCGAGACACAGACTAAACTGGATAATAACCAAGTTACCTATTATCGAGAATATATATAGTACAGTACGGCATCTTGGAAAAGGGTATATAATTTGTATTGGCAATTTCATTGAACAAAACTACGAAACTCAGAAGTATTTCTTGACATTCCTTTGCCTGCTATCCATTTTTGTAACGTAAGGCGCTGAAGGATCTTTACCAAAGGTTTGCTCTGGACTCAGCATTCCAGCTGAACACCTGTACAGCTGTTTGTACTGTCGGTACAACGTTCACACTTGATTAACAACAAAAGCCCTGTTGTTTCTACATAGTCTTTCTAGTGGAATGCCTTTGCTTGCACAAATATAAAGTGCCTGGCAGTCAGAAGTCTTTTATTACCTTAAAATCTCAAGAGGTTAGAAGATGCGCTATCTGGAATAGGGTCTGAATTCCACGTATTGACTGCGTATCCAAGCCCCACCTCCACAACTTGCCTTGTTACCCAAGAGAAGCACAATTTGGTCACGAGGGCACAGTTTATGACATTTATAGGATAGTTGGTTTGGCAATTCATTCCTAGCCAAAGCCGTTCCACGACATGATTCTAAAGAAATACTGTAGATAGGAAAATTAAATTTAATTGTGACAAAATAACACGTAAAGCTATGAACTGTGAAGAATGATTATGGCAGTTCTAGCAGTATGAATTTCGCACAATTTCCAAATGTTAATTGATGAAACACTTTAAATCTTCTTTAGGGAGGTTACACCGTTCATCTTATCGAAGTGTTTTACGAAATCGAGAAAACTTTTCACTTTCTTGTCAACTTTAGAAGGCCACAACCGTAGCCCAGAGAAGATATCGCGTTTCTTTGGCTGATTGTGCAAAGCAATTTGGCCTCTTTTGCAAAACATGCCACATCTTCTGAAGTTTCACTTAACATATGTTTTATTACTACATTATTACTTCGGGATTTTGATTGCCAGTAATATTGTCTGGTTTATACACTAACCCATACTTTCCTTCTCTGGTATATTGCGGAATTTAAAAGCAGGTAAAACTGACATGTATGGAAAAGCTGCCGGAACGTGGGAACGTGGGAAAGAAATGGAAGGGAACAAGGGAGATATTAAGCACCCTCCCTGGGAGACACTCAACAATGTGGAGGTGGGACTTGGACACGCAGGAAAATCGGTTATAGCTTATGTGACGTCACATTAAAGCAACGCCCTTGGATCAACCTTTTTGAGGAACACCAGGAAATGGAGAAGTATTTAGAAATAAATGTAACTTGTTGTTCATGAAACACAAAGAAAATTTATGCTTATGCCATGCTACTTGCCCTTCAGCAATCGCAAAGTTTGATTAGCTACCGGACTAGTGGCTGGAGAAATCAGGCTTGGATAACCAACTTAACAAACTCATCGATTCCCACCGAGGTCAAAGATTTTTTCTTTACCTCGTGTGGTTCCCTGATTCTCTTTACTAGGGCTAACGCCCAGTGGATTATTCATGGGTTCAATTAGCACTTAAATTTACACAGAGTAAATTCTCTGTTTTACCATTTGTGTTCATAGTGTTTCGCGGCACAACATTCATATGTACCCTAACAAACCCATCAGCTGTATAAAGATCTCCCGGCCAATAGGTTTATCCTTTTTTTGATCTGAAGTGAGCTGAAATGCGGAATATCCTAGCTCCTTCACTTCTTTCTTGACTAGATTCCAATGAAGTCCTCGGACCAGTCAACGGAGGTATCAAAAACTTCAACTGAAAATAAATCGAGGGTTACTTTGGTTCACTCTACAGTTTTTCGTACTTTGCAATAAAAAGTACTTACCTTGAAAACCGACGAAATGTTGGCGGTTTGAAGGTTTTTCTCATCGAGCACAATTTTTTTATCGCCCCTCCACAAAAAAAATTGTTTTAAAAGTAGAAGATCCATAGCAGATCTCCTCCTCCTGCTCTTTAATAAGTCAACGGGATCTCAGCTTGGCGGGAAAACCTTAGGTCAAGTGTCAACTCTACTTCTGCATTACGGAACGACATGTCGGAAACAGTTTTTCAACAAAATCGATATTGATAGAATGACAGGATTTTTTAACACTTTTTCCATTTTTCTGAAGAAATTGAAAAATAGTAATTCCAATGGAATAGATTCCCCCAAGTTTACGGGCTTTTTTTTGTTCATCTAAAAATGACAAAATAGAAAATGCAATGAAATAGATGTCAATATTCTGTTGTTGTTGTTTTTTTTGTTATTAGTAATATTTTTTTACAATACGATATGAACATTGCTTGTACAAGTCAACAAGTTACAGCTAAATTTCATACAATATAAAACTACCTATAACACTACAACTAATAACCTTATTTACAAAAACACTTAAACAATTACAGTTTTTACAATTACAAATAATTATTGAAGTGAAGAGTGATCATCGCAGTAAATTTCCCAATTTAAGCAATTGGAAAGAAGAAGCCTGAAAAAAATCAGGGCTTCAACGGGATTCGAACCCGTGACCTCCGCGATACCGGTGCGATGCTCTACCAACTGAGCTATGAAGCCACACATTGGGAGCGAGGTCAATTTATTGAGTTCATGTTTTCCCGTGCAGTGAAGTGATGTGAAGTATATATGAAATAATTCATATTTGTACTGCGGTTGTAGATGAAGTGAAGAGTGATCATCGCAGTAAATTTTCCAATTTAAGCAATTGGAAAGAAGAAGCCTGAAAAAAATCAGTTTATTAGTATGGAGGAACGCATTTTACCTGGACAGTTTGAATATTAATGACTTAACTCTACCTAACTCTACCTGCCTCTACCGTTATGCATATTAATAATTTTCCTCGACCTGACTCGACACTAACAAGGATTAAAAACAACATCATCTACTACTTGTCTTACTTGAGATGCTTGTCTTACTTGAGCCGCTTGTGTTATTGAGATGCTTGTCTTACTTGAGCCGCTTGTGTTACTTGAGATGCTCGTCTTACTTGAGGTGCTTGTCTTACTTAAGATGCTTGTCTTACCTAAGCTGCTTGTATTTCTTGAGGTGCTTGTCTTACTTGAGATGGTTGTCTTACTGGAGGTGCTTTGCTTGCTTGAGATGCTTGTCCTACTTTAGTCGCCTGTACTACTTGAGGTGCTCAGTTGTCTTACTTGAGGTTCTTGTATTACTTGAGGTGCTTTGCTTAATTGAGGTGCTTGACTTACTTAAGGTGCTTCACCTACTTGCGGTGCTTGTCTTACTTGAGGTGCTCTTCTTACTTGAGATGCTTGTCTTCTTTGAGGTGCTTGACTTACTTGAGTTGCTTTGCTTACTTGTGCTACTTCACCTACTTGAACTGCCTGTCTTACTCTAGGTGCTTTTTCTTATCTGAAGTGCTTTGCGTGCTTTAGGGTCGTTCATCTCTTTTTTTTTTGCTGCTCTCTAAAGATTTTTTAATTTTATTGCCTTATTCGCTGGAAATGCCACGCTTAGAAAAGGGTATAAAGGAAGAAGCAACGCAGATTTATGGCTTCTAACATCTTACTCTTTTTTGTTCCCTTGGTGTATGCTTTGTCGGCATTACAAAGACAACAGTCAAGTATTTCTCTGATTTTTCCGACTTTGCTTGGGCATATTCATGGTCTAATCCTCCATTCACGAATGTGAATCTTTCGTTTGAAGTAGAGTCCAAAGTACCCGCGAATAGACACACCGTTATCAATTTCGTCGAGGGAGGGCAACGAAATTGAAACTTCCATACGTTTCGAGGCTGCTGCCTCTTCATCAGTGAATAAAAAGCAACTGATGAAGAAGCAGCAGCCTCGAAACTTACGGAAGTTTTAAATACTTTTTTTGCGCAATAGTGACTGAATATCCACTAAGTTTTCTTATCGAACAAACTTTGCGCACCACAGTTTTCTTCTTGTTTCAACGAAATTGAATATGAATTGTTTGTTAATTATGTCCTTCTTAATCCCCAAGACAGCTCGATTGTTGAAGAATGAAAAACAAATCGCACGATGCTTTAGTAGCAGACTTGAACATTAACAACTTACAAAACACATTTCTTTGGATGAGACGTTTTATGTATAAGACGGATTTATTGAAGAATAATTATAAACACAACAAGCCTCCAATTGAGGCGAAAATACGCTAGGATATTTTTCCTTGGACATTATCTGTTCCTCGAAGCACACATTTTTTCTTGAGATACGCTTTTGGAAAACTCTTCACTTCTCGGAACAGATAACGTCCCAGGACAAATATCCTACCCTGTTTTCGCGCTAAATGGAGGTTGTTGTTTATTTAGTACCAAATAGAGTGCAGAAACATGAAATAGGTCATTATTTTCAGAGTTGCTCTTCCTCTGTGTTAAATCGAGTCTTTGTGCGTTAAAATTGATAGGAACAAAAGTTCAAAGAGTGACACTGAAACAATTGCAAATATTTTCGTCTTTATTGTTATGTTCTTCTTTTGTAGTGAAAGGTATAACGTTCAGTTCTTGTTTGAAATTTTTCTTGTTGACTTATCATAATTACAAAAAAGAAAATACTGGGTTTGTTGAGAAAAATAACCAATTTGGATCTCCTTTGAAAATTGTGACACTAAGTGTTAAATAGGAAGATTAAATATGCTACTTCGGATATACTATTGGCTCGCCATTAGTGTAAAGGTAAGCTCTATTTACCACATTAACAAGCTTGTACGGAAACGTCTCTATTGTAACATTAACATATTCTTTTTTCTTAAGATGCAATTTCTGACCAATCTCACAGAACTTTTTGACTAGCAACTACTATCCGTGCTATGTTTTTTTAAGGGCATCTTAAAAAAGCAGTAACCATTATTCAAGTCCTTGTCGCGGCTTATTCAAACCATCTTGGACATCTTTATTAAGTACATTTTAATCAGATATGTGTGTCTGCGAATAGCTTTAAATGATTAATAAAAATAAAATTGAAATATAAGAAAAGGCCCATGAATTTGAAAAACTTATACTAATATCAAGAAAATTAAAATCAAAAATCTATGCATAGATGAAAATATATAGCTATTTACAATTTTCAAACAATGAAATTTCCGGCTAAGCTAAAATCTTCATCGAATGTCGTTGAATAAAGTGTTGCCACAAGAATCACAATAATCACGACGGTCACGTGCTAAGAATTTTGCACATGACCACTGAAACTCGTTGTTACAAAGAAAAGACCCAAGATATCGAAATTTAATAAGTACAACTAAATATTTAAATGTCGCTTAACATATGGGTCCCTAATACGTAGTCACGACTACATACTGTTTGCTTCTAAGTGTGTAATTTTTGCAGCGACTTGTGCTGTAGCCCTACATATTAGCTATTTTCAAATTACTCCTAA
>JAHPZR010044483.1:2500-10000 GCA_019787425.1 Platygyra sinensis
CGTAGAGGTGTAGAGGTGCAGAGGTGTAGAGGCATAGAGGTGTACAGGCATAGAGGTGTACAGGCATAGAGGTGTACAGGCATAGAGGTGTACAGGCATAAAGGTGTGGAGGTTTGGAGGTTAAGAGGTGTAGATGTGTAGAGGTGTAGATGTGTAGAGGTGTAGATGTGTAGATGTGTAGAGGTGTAGAGGGATACAGAAGTAGAGGTGTACAGGTGTATAGGTGTACAGGCGTAGAGGTGTAGAGGTGTAAAGGCATAGAAATGTATAAGTGTAGAGGTGTAGAGGTATAGAGGTGCAGAGGCGTAGAGGTGTAGAGGCATAGAGGCAAAGAGGTAAAAAGGTGTAGAGGTGCAGAGACCTAGAGGTGTAGCGGCATAGTGTTCAGGTGTAGAGGTGTAGAGGAGTAGAGGTATAGAGGTGCAGAGGCGTAGAGGCGTAGAGGCGTAGAGGTGTAGAGGTGTTTGGGTGTAGAGATGCAGAGGCGTAGAGGTGTAGAGGCATAGAGGTGTAGAGGTGAAAACCAAGAATATGCTGTGTGTAACCATCAAACTCAAGGATTCTGTGCAGTGGAACATACAATTGTTGCTCTGATGCTGACTTAGTCTATTGCTTCCAGTCAGGTAGTCAACATACTGTAAAGTGCAGTCTTCTCAATAACTTTGGAGAGAACTGGGAGTATGCATGCAAAACACCCAGAAAACAAGTGCGAGATATGTAAACGTTTTACTTACTGGGAGATGATGGCTTTTACTTCGGGTAGAAGAGCACAGAATGCATGATCAAAATGGAATTAGTTTAATGGCATAATTCAACACAATCCGCAATTATAATTTTCTAGTTTCGAATAATTTTCTATGTTCGTAGTCGGGCAGTGTGGAAGTGTGGAAGTTTGGCAGTGTGAAAGTGTGAAAGTGTGGAAGTGTGGAAGTGTGGAAGTGTGGAAGTGTGAAAGTCTGGAAGTGTGGAAGTGTGGAAGTCTGGCAGTGTGGAAGTCTGGCAGTGTGGCAGTGTGGAAGTGTGGAGGTCTGGCAGTGTGGAAGTGTGGAAGTCTGGCAGTATGGAAGTGTGGAAGGGTGGAAGTCTGGCAGTGTGGAAGTCTGGAAGTCTGGAAGTCTGGCAGCCTGGAAGTGTGGCAGTGTGGAAGTGTGGAAGTGTGGAAGTGTGGAAGTGTGGAAGTGTGGAAGTGTGGAAGTGTGGAAGTGTGGAAGTGTGGAAGTGTGGAAGTGTGGAAGTGTGGAAGTGTGGAAGTGTGGAAGTCTGGCAGTGTGGCAATGTGGAAGTCTGGAAGTCTGGAAGTCTGGCAGTGTGGAAGTGTGGAAGTGTGGCTGGCCCAATCTGACGAAAATGACTTCTAAGAGATGATATGCCTCAGTGATCTCCAGACCTCAGTGGAACAGTAGCCTGTTGTGCAAATTCATTTAAGCCTAGCGTAATCATCAATCAATTACAGTGTTTTCAAAACAAGAGGGCGAGAGCCAAAGTTTCACTACCTACTTGATTAAGTCATTTATTATGGTCAGTTACTCTCACTGGCTATTCATCTTTGGTATTTCCGATTCGACTAACCACAAAAATATTCTTGAACCCTCTTTCATGGAATCGACACGAATCGTTTTCCCTTGTGTCAATTCGTTATACCGGAAGGTCGATTTGCGCGAGACTTCGAAAATATAGCGTCTCGGGTCTATGCAGGGTGGGTTGAAAATGTTGTCGATTCGACTCGATTTGATCGAATCGACACGAATAGTTTCATCTTGTGTGATTCGTTATACCGGAAGTCGATTTGCACGAGACTTAAAAAATATAGCTTTCCGGGTCCATGCAGGGTGGGTTGAAAATGTTGTCGATTCGAATCGTTTCTCCTTGTATCGAGTCATCATGCCGGAAGTCTATTTGCGCGAGACTTCAATAGAAAATATTCCGCCCTTGTACTGTGCAGGGTGGGTTGAAAATATTGTCGATTCGATTCGATCGAATTGACACGAATCGTTTCACTTGATGTTGAGTTGTCATGTGGGAAGTTGATTTGCGCGAGACTTAGAAATCATTCTTCCCTTGTACTGTGCAGAGTGGGTTGAAAATGTTGCGATTCGTCTTGACTCGATTGAATCGACACAAATCAGTTCCCCTTCTGTCGAGTCGTTATGCCGGAAGTCGATTTGCACGAGACTTAAAAAATATAGCGTCCCTATACTATGCAGGGTGAGTTGAAGATGTGTCGATTCGACTCGATTCGATGAAATAGAGACAAATCGTGTCCTTTGGTATTTATTATCATGGCGGAAGTCGATCTGCCCGAGATGGCGCTTCTGAAAAATGCCTGATTGCAGGTTAATTTGGGTTAATAATTGAATACAAAAGGGCGATTTGTGTTGAAATTGTTTTGTTTGAACATACATGTAGAGTTACTTCTACAGGACAGTTTTAAATGTTCGACTCGATGTATTTTGTGCACGCAGGCATGTTTCAGTACAGGTTATATTCACATGTTACAAAATCATTGCCAGTTATTTCCAGGGATGTTCATGTTTGATTGTATTTATTTGAAAACAATGAACCCTTATTGGTATCTCATTGTATCTTGGATTAATAGGATATTTTTTCTGATCCATCATTATATTTGTAAGGTTAAAAGAAAGTAACATGCATTTACATTAGCTTAAACTAGTCAAATTTAATCTAACTTGAATTGTTCTGTATCTACCTTGTCACTATATATTTCCCTTTAAAAAAAAACTGGAACAATATTCGTGTAAAAAGTTTTGTATTTTGCTTTAGCTGTTTAATTATTATTGTGGTCCTCATCAAAATTATGTACCTTGTGTTGGATTGAAAAAGTCTTAAATTGGCACTATCAATCAAAATATTATGAAGCATACACTAGGGACTGTTAAGGTTAAAGTGCATGTGAAGTGAAAAATAATTTCTGCTTATTTGAAAGACCTTTCAAAATACAGAAGAATGGCTTTTTTCTTTTTGAAATATCTTTCTTCATTTCAGAGATATTAATGTTTTTCTATTATGCAAATTAGATCAGTGATGACGTCATATTGTTTGCAGCTAGAAATTGTAAAATATTACTGAATAAACAATATCTCTAGAAATATTAAAGCAGCGTTCTTGAAACTTGGCACCATAAATGTGCATCACAAAAGAAACAAAATGACACCCTTAGCACTGTTGCCATGACAACAGTTTTGCCACTGGTGTTGTTTTAATAAAAACTGAAAATCCCAGTTTTTGTCTGAAAACAAGACCCATCTACCCTACACAATCTATTGTTGGAGTTACGACAACATGGGAACTATGTATGTTCCATGTAGGGCCCCTTCTCTCACTTAAAGGTAAAGTCTGCATACGAGCCAAGTGGCCCATCAGGCCGGAGCTTATCCCGGTTTCCTTAGCATGAAGCGACTGAGAGTATTTCTACTCCCCCTTGGATGGGATGCTAGTCCATCGCAGGGTTAGCCCCCAGCATTAAATTCGCCGGTACCCATTTATACACCTGGGTGGAGAGGGGCATTGTGAGAGCACAGGCGGCCCAAGCGCGAGATGAGAGGAAATAATTAAATATAAATGAAACGTAGGCGAACGTGACTCTTGCCTTCGAGCGGTGTTGTGTTACAAACATGCGATATTTACAAGGGTTTGTAGGGGAACTTTACGGGTTTGCTTTAAATACCTGAAAAATGTAACGTTGTGTGAATAAAACTGACTTGCCTTGCTTTCCTTTCATATGCTTTGTTGTTTCACGGTGTTTGAGGCCGTTTTGAAGCGTTTTCAGCGAGTTACCACTGGTGGTGGTTTCCCACTAGAAAAAAACACAAGGCTCGCTGGCTCAAAATCGAACCGTCGTGCTTTGAAGGCCAAAATATTCCAAAGGAATGGACGTAACTGCCTCAAATCACGATCAGCCGAAGCTTCAATAACTCGCTTCCCATTCCATGGGTCGCTGGTTCACAAATCTCATCACAACGGGCTGAAAATCGCTCGTTTACCAGCTCAAATCTGCCTCTTTCGCTGCTGCATCATGCGTGAAGCCAACGGTGAAGATACCAGATTTGAAAATCGAAGCTTAGCGACTGCATCCGCTCGACAAAAACAACACTCGGCAGGGGTGGGAGGGAACTATTGCCTATCTGAAATCAGATAGACAATAGTTCCCTCCCACCCCTGCCGAGTGTTGTTTTTGTCGAGCGGATGCGGTCGCTAAGCTTCGATTTTCAAATCTGGTATCTTCACCGTTGGCTTCAAGCATGATGCAGCAGCGAAAGAGGCAGATTTGAGCTGGTAAACGAGCGATTTTCAGGCCGTTGTGATGAGATTTGTGAACCAGTGACCCATGGAATGGGAAGCGAGTTATTCAAGCTTCGGCTGATCGTGATTTGAGGCGGTTACGTCCATTCCTTTGGAATATTTTGGCCTTCGAAGTACGACGGTTCGATTTTGAGCCAGCCAGCCTTGTGTTTTTTTCTAGTGGGAAACCACCACCAGTGCTAACTCGCTGAAAACGCTTCAAAACGGCCTCAAACACCGTGAACAACAAAGCATACGAAAGGAAAGCAAGGCAAGTCAGTTTTATTCACACGTTACATTTTTCAGGTATTTAAAGCAAACCTGTAAAGTTCCCATACAAACCCTTGTAAATATCGCATGTTTATAACACAACACCGCTCGAAGGCGAGAGTCACGTTCGCCTACGTTTCATTTATATTTAATTATTTCCTCTCATCTCGTGCTTGGGCCGCCTGTGGTGAGAGTAAAGTGTCTTGCCCAAGAACACAACACAATGTCCCCGGCCAGGGCTCGAACCCGGACCACTTGATCCGGAGACGAGCGCACTAATCATGAGGCCACCGCGCCTCCCAAAAAAAAAAAAAATTGGAACGCTTCACGAATTTGCGTGTCATCCTTACGCAGGGACCATGCTAATCTTCTCTGTATCGTTCCAATTTTAGTATATGTGCTGCCGTTAAGCGAGCACCCTTCTCTCACTTAAGAGGTTGAAAATGGAGGATTCGTTTTTTCAACAAAAAGAGACTGGAGCCTAAAGAGCTGCTATGGCAACAGCACTAAGGGTGTCATTTTGTTTCTTTTGTGATGGACAATTATGGTGCCAAGTTTCAAGGACACTGCTTTAATATTTCTAGAGATATTGTTTATTCAGTATTTTAATATTTTTAGCTGCAAACAATATGATGTCATCACTGATCTAATTTGCATAATAGAAAAACGTTAATATCTCTGAAACGAAAAAAGATATTTCAAAAAGAAAAATGCCATTCTTCTGTTTTTTGGAACTTGGACTTTCAAATAAGCAGAAATTATTTTTCACTTCATGTTCTATAAAAAATAGTACCGGTACTAGTTTTTGTGTACATGTAGGTCCATAAGTTACTAATTTGGATTTACAGGAAGGCCCTGTGTTTTAGTGTTGTACTTTGAATTTGTGGTTAAAAACAATCTGTGAATCCTTTGAATTTGGTCTATTGTGAACTCATCATCTGTTTGAGATGTGCATGTCCATGTCTTGTTGTAGTAAAACAATATTCTATATAGAGTAATAATTGTACAGTTGAATACTGTTATAATGAAACCAAGTGAAGCAGTCTTCTCAAGATTACATTATGAATAGATTATTTGAATATTGAAACTGCAAATGAATTGATTATATAAATTTGTCAGTCCTTTAAAAATCAATATTCAATTGTTTGTTAGAACTTTAAACCCATTCGTCATATTATTGGGATGCTGTGGTTCAATTTTGCAATATTCTATTGATTATTGAATAATGACTTCATTAATGCAATCTTGAGGGATTTGCTTCTTTTGGTTTGATAGTATAATCTGTGGAAATAATCATTATAGTGTTGTGCCAGTTACTGTAAGTAGAAATAATTAAAGGTTGTGATTAGTATTAAGTGATTTGCTCCATCATCTAGGCATTGTCGTTTCTTGGGTGTTCCATTTTTTTCACCTTCTTTTCTTTGCAAATAACCTCCTTGATGTCTTGATGTCTTTGCGAGGAATGGCATAACACCGGTATACGTAAGGATCATTCCGAGGAAATACAGGGCAAGATAGGATGTGGGTTCTATTCATAAGATGTTTTGATTCAAATTTCAAGCAAGAGTATGTATTTGATAGACATGTTCTATCTGACAGTGATATCAACAATTCCGATGCGTAAAATTCATCTGGGTTCAGTTCAAGAGGCTGAAAACGTTATAAGCTCAATTACGGCCGAGAATTGCTCTGTTTTTGGCGTGAAAATCACCATCTATGGTTGCCAATTGCTAGGTTGACATTAAAAGTTTTAATAGTTGCGAAAAATTTTCTATGTGCTCAAAGTGATGTTGAGAAAGGTTATTCACGGCTTTCAACATGAGCTCTTTGAGAGTGTGTTTACGTTGGTTCTGCGGAACCCGTATGACAATCATAGCAATTTGTTTCGTCTATTGTCATACAATCAGTGTATTTTGCATGCAATTTATGTTTCTTCTTCACACTGGTTAATCAATTACATGTATCTAAGTTACCTGTTTCGCAGTCACACTAAAATGGAGAGTTTCCAAAACAAACTCATTCCACAAATATACTGGTATGTCTCTTTTTTTGGTGAACTTCATCTGCAGTTTGATGAGTCCAACTCCGAATCGTCGAGACCATTTTCCCGCCATTTTGACGCGCGCTTGAACTACACATCAAATAACTGAGAATGTGTTTCATTTTGTACAACAAAAAAGCAGTTCCTTCAGAATTCCAACCTCATTTGTATAATACAATTCATTCAATGCCTGTTAAATGCTTGGCCAAGGAATTTGATAAACAATACTTTTATCAAAGAAGCCATGCTTCCCTAAACGAAAATAACGTTTTGCCCGTTAACGAAATCAGTGCACATCTGTGTTCATCAGTGTACATCTGAACATCATAAATTCTGAGTCTGTAAACTTTGCTACATGTACGATTAATTTCCTGAAAATATAGCCACATACGGATATACTGTATATTTACTGTACTTGGGCCAAGTCTAAACATCCCCATATTAAGCGCTAACCCATATACGACCGCTCTCATATGGCTTTGATAACTCAGTTGGGAGAGCACTGCACTGGCATCGCAGAGGTCGTGGGTTCGAATCCCGCTCAGAGCCTGAATTTTTTTCAGGTCTCTGTTCAAGTAGTGTTACGGCCACACTTGCATTAGTGACCGTTAAAAAGATTGAATTGAACCAAAAATTTTATATATGATTGGATTGAATGCATTTTTTATTCTTTAAATAGAACCAGTATTTCTATTACAAGGATTAAATTTTGCTACAAATGTCTTGCCATACATGCCCTTTACTAGCTCAGTCGTGGAACAGATGATGGCTAGATTTCATAACTTTTACAGCCTTTAAAGGAGCTGCGTCACGGTTAAATGGTTTGAAAATTTAGCCGAAATTTTTTATTTTCGTTGTTTGTAATCCATGTCAATCTTCTCCATCCTTAT
>JAHPZR010044485.1:0-10855 GCA_019787425.1 Platygyra sinensis
CGCAAGATACGTGATGTCTTTTTCATATAGTGGTTAACTATTGTTTGTCTTTGTCATATAGTGGTTATCTTGTGAAGTATATATGAAATAATTCGTATTTGTACTGCGGTTGTAGATGAAAGTGAAGTGTGATCATCGCAGTAAATTTTCCAATTTAAGCAACTGGAAAGAAGAAGCCTGAAAAAAAAATCAGGACTTCAACGGGATTCGAACCCTTGACCTCCGCGATACCGGTGCGATGGTCAATTTATTGAGTTCATATCTTCCCCTTTTTCAGGCTTCTTCTTTCCAGTTGCTTAAATTGGAAAATTTACTGCGATGATCACACTTCACTTTCATCTACAACCGCAGTACAAATACGAATTATTCCATATATACTTCACATGATTTCACTGCACGGGAAGATATGAACTCAATAAATTGACCTCGCTCCCAATGTGTGGCTTCATAGCTCAGTTGGTAGAGCATCGCACCGGTATCGCGGAGGTCAAGGGTTCGAATCCCGTTGAAGCCCTGATTTTTTTCAGGCTTCTTCTTTCCAGTTGCTTAAATTGGAAAATTTACTGCGATGATCACACTTCACTTTCATCTACAACCGCAGTACAAATACGAATCATTTCATATATACTTCACATGATTTCACTGCACGGGAAGATATGAACTCAATAAATTGACCTCGCTCCCAATGTGTGGCTTCGTAGCTCAGTTGGTAGAGCATCGCACCGGTATCGCGGAGGTCAAGGGTTCGAATCCCGTTGAAGCCCTGATTTTTTTCAGGCTTCTTCTTTCCAGTTGCTTAAATTGGAAAATTTACCGCGATGATCACATTTCACTTTCATAGTGGTTATCTATTGTTCTTTTTAAAAAAAGAAACAATAGAAAAAAGTACACCAAGTACCTACCGTAAATGCACATGTTACGTGTGGCATAAAATTACAAGTGAATTTTATTTCAATGTGACAACATTTTCAAGGCAAAGTGAATAAATTCATGCGAAAATTTGATTTCTATACTATACAGTCTCTAATAACAAAGGATCACAAGACTGTATAGTATGGAAATCAAAACTTCGGGTTAATTTCTTCACTTTGCCTTGAGATTGGTGTCACGATCCTGCACGAAGACGCCGAAACGTTGGCTGTTAACTTCAATATTCGCCTGCTTATGTTCTGGGAAATTATTGACCGAGACTTCAATCTATTTTCTTACCTTTATTCTGTCTTCGTACGTAAGGAACAAAATGTTAGGATCGTCTCTGTGTTTCCACCAGCTTAGCACGTGATCAAACCACACACCACCTGGGACTACATACAAATCCTGAGTTTAAATAACATATTTTTCTATTCCCGTTATTGCATTTGTTCAATTCTAATCTCACAATAGTAAAGGTCAATAAAGTCGATAAATAAAGATTTAGCCTGCCATGGCCAAATGAACAATCACTTTCATTACTATATAAATGTATCAAGGGAAAAGGGTCCAGTTATATTTCTAATTTCTTTAAGGCAGCATGGCCAAGTGGTAAGGGCGCCGGACTTGAAATCCGGAGGTCGCGGGTTCAGGTCCCGCTCTGACCACTAAGCTAAGCTGGAGTTGTTTCTCGGTGAACCCTAGTTCAACTCCTCGGTCATGCTTGTAAATAGCCAACTGGTCTGCCTCCCGCCAGTTGGGATTTTTAAACCTGTTATGTTCATTTGAAATATTTGTTTCCTTCAGTTTGAGTGGCATGCCTGTGAACTAGCTAGGTGTAGCTAAGTGCACTGATGTATAGCTATTTTATGTGTGTGTGTGTTCCGACCCTAATATTGTAATTTGTTATATGTAATTTGGCTTCCTAGCCTTGTTAACTTTTTAGTTATTTTAGGAAGCCAACACCCTTTCAGTTTTAATTTTTATTTCATGTTAATTTAATTTCTGTCAAGTGTAAGGGTCAATAAAGTTGTTGTTGTTGTTGTTGACCACTATAAACATTTTTGAATGAATTCTTTGGAATTTAGAAAATATGAACAATCACTTTCATTACTATATAAATGTATCAAGGGAAATGGGGTCCAGTTATATTTCTAATTTCTTTAAGGTCCGTGTCTCACATTATAACTTAAGTGGAGGAGGTTGTATCCTTGTTCAGCCATCCTATACATAATTCTTTTACTTATAAGGTTACTGGTCTATGGAACAAGCTACCTACACATGTTAAACAGTCACCCAACGTAAGTGCATTTCATAGAAAAATTAAAGTCTGTTATTTTTTTATTTTATCTCTCTCATTTTAGTCATGATATTAAGGGTAACCTCAATCAATCAGTCAGTCAATGAATTGATTGATTGATTGATTGATTGATTGATGATATTCTGAAGAAAAAAACGTAATCAGTCACAATTGTTTGTTGAGGGAAACATGAAACCTTCATTAAGTATAAGAAATGAGCAGTACTGGGTCAAGCATATCATTCACTGATCCAGTGATAGAAATAACAACTCGAAGGAAGTGCCGATATACTTGTCTGTGTCAGCGACTCGTACTCAGTACAGATTGTGAGGTTAAAAATAATTTAAACATAACATTGATTGATCTGTTTGTCAAGTATTTAGCATTCCTATTAACCTATCAAACCAATGGTTCTGTTCTTATTTATCGAAACCGAACCCAAACGTGTCTAGTAAACGGGATTAAATCGTCTAAAGTGTTCCTTTCCCTGTGGTTTTCCACAGGGAACGATTCTTGGGCTCCTTCTTTTTCTATTAAATATCAAATGATCTACCTAATTGTCTCCAGTATTACCAACCAAGGACGTACGTCGATGATACTATTATTACTTTTGCTGGTGAAATGATGAAATAAATAATTGTATTAATCTTGATCTGAAAAAAAATTCGTGTGTGGCTTGCAGCCAATAAACTAACTTTAAATACGACAAAGACAGAATTCCTACTGATGGGTTCCAAGCAAAGTTTATTCAATTTTACAGCGATAAAGCAAGTGTCGACTGTATGTGCACATTGTGCACATTGACGAAAATCTTACTTAGGAGTGTCACTCTAAAAAGATTGCTTCTCGTATAAGCGTTAGGTATTCGGTCCCATATAAGACTCTACTCTCTGTTTACAATTCATTAGTCCAACCTCATCTCGATTACTGCAGCTCGGTGTGGGGATCCTGCTCCAAGAGTCTTTCTAAAAGTTAGAAAAATTACAAAATCGTGCTGCGCGATTCATAACGTTTTCAAATTACGATTGCAGTGCTGATGAATTGTTGCGGGTGGTAAACTGGGTTAAACTGGACCGTCAACGCCTTGTTGATAAATCAATAATGTACTTGGCTTGCCCCGCCACGACTAGCTCTCTAGTTATTTGTGGGGCAAACTATCGCACATTTTTGTACAAAGAATAAAGAATGATTCAATAATGATGTACAACATTGTAAACAATATGGTTCCGGAATATTTTAGTTCGCACTTTGTCTTCCGGTCCGATACCTTAACCTAGTGATATTTCGCCTTGCCATCTCACAGCCTCGCACAAATTATTTTAAAAGAAGTCTGTCATACAGCAGAGCTGTACTGTGTAACAACCTGCACGCCCTTGGATATTCAACTGCCACCCTCTCTTAATGAATGTAAATCTAAGTTGAAGAATTTCGATTTTAATAGCAGTCTATACAAGTTTCATTTTCCTTTTACACGGCAGCCTTGTAAAGCAGGTTTTTTATCATTTCTTTTATTGTAACAGGCATGATAATGTTATCGATTTGACGATGAAAATTACGGGAAGAAGCATATTTAAGACAACGTTTCGGTGTCCTCATGACACCATCATCAGGTCAAAAAATAATATTCAACACATAACAAGAATATTAATGTTCAAGTTCAAGTTCTTAGTCCCTATAGGCTAGGTGAAAAGTTTTGCTTTTATCGAGTCACTTTGAATATTTAGACACGGTTTGTGCTCGCGAATAAGGAACATTTCGTATAGAAGGCAATCAATTGCTGGAGCATTTCTTAAGAATGTGAAACATGTTAGATGTTATTGTTCTCGGATACACGTATACACTAGTCGTAATGCTCCTCTTCACTAATGTGCCTCTTGATGAAACGATCAGTCTTCTGCCGGGCAGAAAAGGCTTTTACCAACAATTGGTTTAATACTACATACAGCCTTAACATCATAAAATCTGGCCTGATTGAGCTTTTAACTATCGCAACGTAAAATAACTTGTTTCAATTCAATGGCGAACTTTATGAACAGTCGGAGGGTGTGGCTATGGGTTCTCCTCTCGGTCCTCTCATGGCTAACACCTTCATGTGTAGTCTTGAAGAACAACTTAAGCTCCGGAACAAATTACCATCATACTACAAGCGCTACGTTGACGATACTTTAACCGTCATGAAGGATGAAGTCTCCGCCTATTCTTTCTTGCATGTTTTGAATGATCTCCACCCATTGATCACCTTCACTATGGAACTGCCAACTCAGAACACGCTCCCTTTTTGGGCATGGTCTTAAGAAAAGACAGTCAGAGCATTACGACTGGTGTATACGTGAAGCCGACTAATACTGGCCTATTGTTACATTACAATAGTCATGTTGACAATCGTTACGAGAAATCCTTAATTATAACCATGCTAGACCGAGCTTTCAAGCTATCATCTAACTGGTCATTATTTCATGAAGAGTGTATCCGCCTCAAGACCTTGTTCCTACAGCTGACATATCCTGAACACCTTATTAACTCTATGATCTCCAATTTTATTACATCCAAACAAACACCAACACCTCCACGTAATTCTACACCTGACCTACAATCAGTACGAATCGTTCTACCATTCAAGGAACAAAAATCAGCTGACTCTGTGCGCAAACAGTTGAAGGGTCTTGGTAAGCTGTTAAACATCGACTCATTCCCAGTTTTCATTTCTCGAAAAGTTGGAGAAGATCTCAAACATAAAGAAATCAAGCCCGCGTTGATCAACGAACAATCAGTAGTTTACAAATTTGAATGTGGCTGGTGTGATGCCAGCTATGTTGGTTACACACGTCGGCATCTCTACCAACGAATCGATGAACATAAAAGATCTGGATCAATATTCAATCATAGCCAAAGTCAACAGCCATCAAGAACAATAACATCTAACATCTTTCACATTCTTAAGAAATGCTCCAGCAAATTTGATTGTCTTCTATACGAAATGTTCCTTATTCGCGAGCACAAACCGTGTCTGAATATTCAAAGTGACTCGATAAAAGCAAAACTTTTCACCTAGCCTATAGGGACTAAGAACTTGAACATTAATATTCTTGTTATCTGTTGAATATTATTTTTTGACATGATGATGGTGTCATGACGGCACCGAAACGTTGTCTTAAATATGCTTCTTCCAGTAATTTTCATCGTCAAATCTTTTATTGTAGTTATTTTTAATTTAATTTAGTTAGGCAGTTAGACTAATTTAATTCCACATTGTGAAGCCCTGAAGGAAATACCAAAAGATTTTACCTTTATCTTACCTTTACTGATAAAAAGTAGAGTTGTGATGATTCATTGAAATCTAACTCTTAAAAAGTGCTGGAAACTGTTAACAACCACCGTAAGTGCGAATTTAGCATACCTTTGTCACATTCCCTTACTAACCTGTCCCTTTCATTAAACGTCCAAAGGCCTCATCCCACGTGGTAATTTCCTTCATATAAGGCATATTGTGAAAATGATGGTAAAAGGACACAAACGCATCTTTGGGATTGCGCATGACATAAATGTAGCGAGGCTTGCTAGCTTCATTGGGGCCCTTTGGAACCATGTCATACGAAAGATGACTTTTAAATACACGTGGGGCAGGAAAGCTGCTAAACATCTTCTCTATGGACTCTTCGTTCACGGTGTAAGGATAAGATTTGAAAGGCAAAATCATTCCTTCGATAAAAGGCACTCTTTCATCCAGTCGACCCTCGCAAACTTTACCGTCGTGAATTATTTGCCATACCATTTCCTGAGTCCATGTTGAACCTGCAATGATAACTTTGATCCTTAGGGCAGATTCAGATACTTTCATTAACTTTGTTTACCAGTCTTCAGAGATGAGTGTCCTTGCGTAATACTAGCACGTAGATTTACCTTTTTCTTTACGCTGGGGCGGGGGGTGAAGAGAGCTGAGAGAAGTATTTATGACTGGTCATGTATCGATCACAACAGTGCGGTCGGCGAGGTCAAAGAATTGATATAAGATATAAGTCACAGTTAGGAAGTGTGATGTGTTCACTAGACGTGGATATTACGCTCATGTTTTTTCTTGGCTAGAGAATTTGACGGTTCTCCACTCGCCTTCTCTCCTCGTAGATTCCAAGGAAAGCCTAAGGTAGCCTGTTTCTGTCTTGTATTATTTCTTATGTTCACATTGAATTTAGGTGGTGCTTGTATCTTAAATTCGAAACCTGTGATTTAATTTGTATTTTAACATAAGCTTACTTTAAGCAAAAAAATAAACTGCATGCCTTGTTTTTTTTACTTTTATCGTTCTTCACACTACTTTTCTTCTGAATTATATGCAGTGTGAACAGAGTGAACATTCCTTCATGATTGGTATACAAGTCAGCATCCACGATCGAGTAAATATATCCTAAAATTTGAGTGATGTATAGACAAATTAGCATCCAAGAGACTGTGTAGATCTACTTTTTGCGAGAGATTAACTGTCCAATCATGTCAAACAAAAGCCGTGTCAAACACGCATGGTGACTGGTGATGTACGTATGATTTTATTTTTCTCCTAGAAACGAAATGTAAACAATTTATTTGAATGAATATCAGTTGTATCTGTCAACAATGGTATTCACTATTTCTGTATTACTAGTGAAATTAACACAGACAATTGCCATGATAGGAATAAAATTCTGTTTCCGTTTCCAAGAACGAAAGCTACATTAAAATCTGCAATATCTCTTTTATTTTGTATTGCATCAAGCTGGGGGGGACTCCCTATTGTTCTGGAAAAAACACTATACAAAAGGGAGAGGATTAATTTAAACCTTGGCGGCAGAGCCTCCTTATGTAAACCTTGGTTAGGTTCCATTCTCCCTCTCCCTCGGCATATTTACATGGAGAAAACATCCTCTTCATTTTGGGTTCAAAATCGAAACAAAATTGAACTTTTGGTACAAGATGGGGGAGGGGAATTCATGGCAGCAAAACTTTTTAAAGTAGCCCTTTCTAGGTGAGATGCTGAAAAATGTTTGAAATGATTCTTATAATATCTGCATATTCGCAATTCAGCCTTTTCATAATGCAACACTCGAATGTTAACTGAAGAAGGACCACAACCAAATTACCTTGACCTAGAATCCATTGCTGCCTCACTAATATTATACATATTATAACCAATTGTAAGTTGTAATATACCCGTACAATGTGAACAGCTCCCAGTTGGCTTGATAGCTCAGTTGGTAGAGCCGCTACACCGGTATCGCGGTGGTCATGGGTCCCCGGGTCATGGGTTCGAATCCCGCTCAGGCCTCATTTTTTTCAGGCTTTATTTTCACAGCTGCTTAAGTTGTGTGTATAACTGTGATGATCAGTCACGTGTTCGTATTATAACCAACTCTTCTGACTGGGTGTCAATTTAGGACTGGTGATTATGATGAACATTCATTTAATGTGCAACAGACATTTGAAGTTAATTGACACTACATGTTCAAGTTAATATAACAACAGTCGTTTTCCTTTTCAATGCTAATCAAAATTAATATATTCCATTTTAAAATTTATACGCTGTTACTGTCGTTACGAGTGATATCACGCACGCTTAATTACGATCCCTAGATGCTTTGCGAGTCAGCAAAGAGCATATGCTTAACCGAGGTAGTGTTCACGGCAATTCGTTTTGTGGGGATTCGTTTTAACGCCCATATACCGTCGCCGTCAACATTATAAGGACATAAACGTGAGGTTTGGTTTCTTTTCTTGCCTGTCCAGTCCTTTTCCCTTATTTAAAGTTATAATTTTCCTTTGTTTTAGTTTTCGAAACAGTACAAAGATTGTAAAGTCGTATCATTGTAACAACGATTTACAAGTATGCGTCTTCAAGTTTGTGTTGTTTTATCGTTTTATGCAACCACATAACCAGTCTGTTTAAACAACCTGTAATTTGATTTTTGTTTAATTGCTTAGTTACACTGTACGTGTAGTACTCGAGCTTTCAAAAGGCTTTCAAGAAGTCATTTCAAAAATTATCAACTATAAACTAATGATAGATCAAGTAAATGTGTGCAGGCACATGCATGCTCTGCGGACCTATACTTTGTCTTTTTCATGGTTCCTCAACGTTTAAGTAACTCTCAACACTTCCAATCCGCAAATTCTTCTTTTTACGAGACTTCTTTTTCTAGAAAAGGTAAATAATTGTCAAATACTTGACTAAATTAGCCACGAACATTTCACAACTACTTTTTCTAGACTAATCCTATTCATCCATGATTCTAAAGAGCGTTTGATTTCAGACTAAGCCAAATCGCCACTCACTCAGTTGCAAACTAATCGATATGTCAACGACCATTATCGATTTTCCGACATATCGATGCACGTTGCGGTATTACTTCGTACTGCCGAACTGTAATACGTTCAATTATGATACGGCTTTTCTTCGACTGATATTCGTTGCGGTCGGCACAAGTTTAACCGAGTCACTGATAGTAGCTGTTTGAAAGACTCAAGGTTTAACTTTGTGTGTAGATATTGACTACGAAGAGTCTTTGAACTTCCAGAGACATTGGCTCGTCAATCCTCTTTATAACTTCCAGCTGGCTAGATAGCGAGCCTTTATTTGTGAGTGAATCTTATGAGCTAAGCTACAGCTGAAGCTATGAGCGAACCTACTGGCAGTCCCATGCCAGGCCAACACTATATCAGCAAAATAATGAATCAAACCACAAACAAAACAATTGGAAACATAAGTAGAAAAACTCATAAGTCCATAATATCCAAGCAAAACTTTCTTGTGACAAACAATGAGAAAAGCAGTTATAAAACTAGATATAAACACAATCATATACGGTAACGCTCAAATCTCTGAGATCGAGGTGTTCCAGGAATTTTGTAGCCTGCGAACGCAGTTGTATTGACCGCCGAAAATACGTCTACGTTCGCAGGCTAGGAAATTTGTAAAGCGTTAAGAGGATAATTTTTCAATTATTTTATTTTTGGGAGTGGAACGTTTAAATTGTAACAAACACAATCCTGTATACATTGTGGTTATTTTGCTTTTTTCATGATCTTGTTCCCTCCAAAACCCGGTAAAACATATATTAGCTGATCCAACGAAACGTCTTCACTTTGTAAGCATCGTATTTACGACTCCTTCTTAGTTTCCTTTGATTATTTATCGATGGGGAGATTTTACTGTTTGGTCCCATTTACACAGGAACTGTTCACATTTGCACCATCCACGAACCACCTACATGTAACAGGAAACTATTAAAAAGCTTTGAACCTGATCTCGGGTAGGATACAATGAGGATGTCATCCTTCCTGGGAGGTAATTTTGCTAAAGCTTCTACCTTTTCTTTTGTGATGCCCATACCACGCGGCCATGCATATCCATGAATCATCACCATGTCATCCATGTGTCAGCTTTCTCTTTACTCGTGTTCCTAAAAAGTCAACGTATTTATAAACTCAATTTTAATTGGTCGAGAGCAGTATAATTAATCCCAAATATTACTCCGTAGGAGTACCTATTAAGTTTCCATGGAAACAAAGAATACGTACAATCATAAGCGGCAAATTTCAATGTCAATGTTATGACCAATAGATACCTGTCAAAACAAGGTATCTGCTGACCAGTATCACGTGACCATATCGTGGGCTCAAGTGTACAGCTCATCGCGGTCACGTATTTTTGAGGTTGACCGCTGACCAAGTGCTGGTTTTCGATTGGATCGCGGGCTCATGTCAGGTTAACTTGTTGAAAACTGAGCAGGCTCAGGCAGGATTGTGCTAACTATTGTGCATTGATTGTGATTGTTCAACCATGCATGATGAAAAGGCAAAGAAGACAGGTGAAATTATTTTCAGTGTTACACAAAACCTAACTTGCAAGTTGCCGCAATTCTTGCGTGATTTTGGTGACTATGCATGTAAATTGAAAAATTACATCATTCTCTCACACTTCGTAATTTTGTTGAATGTACTATAAATTAAAAATCGCACGACCTTCTCGCCCAATTCGTGATTAATAGAAACTCGTGATTTTGAAAATTCTCAAATTGCACTCGCCTAAAGGCTCGTGCAAGTTTGAGAACTTTCAAAATCATTCGTAGCTATTAATCACGAATTGTACTCGAGGTCGTGCGATTTCCTATACTAACACTAACACTAACACTTACACTAACACTAACACTAACACTAACACTAACACTAATACCAACACTAATACCAACACTAACACTAACACTAACACTAACACTAACACTAACACTAATACCAACACTAATACCAACACTAACACTAACACTAACACTAACACTAACACTAACACTAACACTAACACTAACACTGACACTGACACTGACACTAACACTAACACTAACACTAACACTTACACTAACACTAACACTAACACTAACACTAATACCAACACTAATACCAACACTAACACTAACACTAACACTAACACTAACACTAACACTAACACTAACACTAATACCAACACTAATACCAACACTAACACTAACACTAACACTTACACTAACACTAACACTAACACTAACACTAACACTAACACTAACACTAACACTAACACTAACACTAACACTA
Organism: Platygyra sinensis; assembly: GCA_019787425.1. Taxonomy (NCBI): domain Eukaryota; kingdom Metazoa; phylum Cnidaria; class Anthozoa; order Scleractinia; family Merulinidae; genus Platygyra; species Platygyra sinensis. The sequence continues at coordinate 10,802 of JAHPZR010044485.1, forward strand.
ACACTAACACTAACACTAACACTAACACTAACACTAACACTAACACTAACACTA